>BQNB010144750.1:0-16812 GCA_026074375.1 Tanacetum coccineum
GTCATTTATTCAGTGTAATGTACAAGAAATGAATAAAGTAGTCTGGTATGTACTTCACAACAGTCCTGAAATCGACACGTACATGGAGGTGTACAAGAGGTGCGCGTTTTGATTTTTAAATTTCTTTTTCGAAATTTATCTTTTTGATAATTTTTTTCTAGTATCATGAAAATTTCTAGGAAATTTCCTAACAGTGTAATGAAAGAAGAATTTCCTCGCTGGTTTCAGTCGAAGGTAAACTTATTGTATGCATTGCCGTGTAAAAATAACGACTATTACTCATCTCTATATATTCTTATCTTTTTCATAGATCCATAAACTTTACATAGAAAAATACTCGAGTTGTACTGCCGAGTTATTCGCTTTGGCTTGTAGACCATCATTGACTCTAACGGTGTGAGGTTTGTCGTACATAGCCGCAATATACGTCGTTTGACTCAAAACAGCAAAATTTTAACACTTGGTGAAAACCTAGGAATTTATTGTGGTCAGCTTGAAGAAATTCTGTATAGTTCGTTCAAGGTTGTGTTGTTTCGATTTAAATGGTTTGACATAGGAACGAAGGACGTCGCGTCAAACCTTTTGACACTAGAAATAACATAACATAAATCATGACAGCCATTGCTTCGTTTAAAGACTAGCCATACATTCTCGCAACACAAGAAAAACTGATATTATATCTTGAAGATCCAGTCGAAAAAACAACCAACCTTTGGAAGGGCGTCCAAGATGTGAATCATCGATGGGGTCAAGATGAATTCGTGATAGAGGACGATCAAGATGCTCCACATGACAACAACTCATATGATCTCGCATTGTTTTCTAATATGAATGATTTGAGTTATGTGAACTTGAATCTAGCTAGCCAATCAACGATAGTCGAGGCACCACCACATCTGTCATTCGTGTCGACGACAATGATTTTGTTCATGAAGAAGACGACGTTCCTTATGATTTAGCAGATTCCGATAATGAAGTTTGCGCCGATGATGATGTTGATGATGAAGTTAACATTGATCATGTTTATTACAAACGATGAGGAAGATTGATCTTAAATTGTAATTTATAAAATGACACTTATTTGAATGAAATTGTTATCGAGTGTTTAATTGCTTAGATTTATTGTTTGAATGTGTCTATGCATATATTAATTTATTTGCAAAATTCTATGTTGTTGTTGTACTTCTACATATGTCGACATCCGTAGCTAGGGGACATGGCCATGACGGAGCTAGGATCCACCCAGATTTCTCAGCAGGTTAGGCATCAATCGTCAGCATATGTATTTCTGGATTATTTTAAAAGAACTTAAACTTTATCATTTTAATTTGATAACTTGTTATTTTACCCCTTTATCATCACTTAAGTCTGTAGGAAACACCGACAAGCATGTCGTGCGTGGAGCCACGAGCAAATTTGAGTTAAAGAAAGCCGTGGAAAACTTTGGTCCATAAGAGATTGAGTTTGAGTACTGATGACATCAAATTACGTCACTTTTATAGCTTCATTTATCCCATTTAATTAACCCATTTTATATAATTATTGCAAAGAATTGTTATTTAATCGTTTGTATTTGAGAATTGCAGTAATTTATGCAAATAACTTGTGAAAGTTCACACAAAAGGAACGCATTCTGAGCTAAACGAAGATATTTGAAGATACTGTTCCTAACAACCAAATACGCCGTATCCATCAAGAAGCTACGGTGTCCCGTGACCTACACTTCTACTACAGCACCAAGAAAGGAAACAAGATCAATACACCGATCCAGGAATAACGAGATACCTACCGTATTTCAAGGCCATATGAAAGTAAAATATTACCTGGACGTGCTATCAACGTGGGGTCGCCTACTCCAAAGTAACTCTCCCAATACTCGTATCGAAGACTCTCGATAACGGCCGTATCGACCTTTTTACAAGACCTTATAAATCGATACGCCGTATCGACCTTTTTCCAGACCTTATAAATAGAAAACTCAAAAACGAGTTTTAAGTGTGCTAAATCATATTTTCGATACCTAAACCATAAAAGTCGATTTTCAGAGGAGAAGAAGAGCAGAAGAGGTCTTGCAACGTAATTAATTCCATAGGAAACAACTTGTAATCTCCTATACTCTTGTAATCGTTCAGTTTTTGGTATCATTCGTTAACTCGGTTAGTTTACCTTGGCTAAATTATTACTCTTGTATTGATTATGACGTTTGAAGGCTAATACCTTCGGGTATTAGCCATTATTATGAAGATCTGAATGTTTGGTTTGTTTATCTCGATTGCTTAATTTATCGTTGATTGCTTATTTATGTTTATCAATTTATACTTGTTTACGTGCTTTTGTATGCGACCTATCATTCAACTGGATCTAGTGATACGGACCAAGTAATCTAGATGCCGGGATAGCTCTCCATATAGTGATTTATACATCTAGACCAATAGGATCACAAATAACGACCTATCTTTGCCCTTAGATTGTGAGCTTAGTTGGACCGGCAGGTGACCTAGGGATCAACGAGTACGTTCTCAGTTAATTGGTAAAGACTTGGTTAGTAGACTACTAGTGTATGCATTGTCCTTAAGCAGTAAGTGGGTAAAGTCTCTAGGAGCTAGGGTTTAACAAGATCACCATTGCTTTAATCTCTAAGATAGATTATAATCAGCAAATAAGAATGTTTTATGCGGATGTTAATTCGGATGCGTTTAATTGTTACAAATCTACGAGCTAGGTCTTAGGAAGAAGTAACCTTGCTAAGTCTTATGAATGATAAGCTGCCTCGAGAAAGTAATCATTGCACTAATAAACAAACCAACGTTCGGATTGTATTAATATGGTTTTAATACAGTTTTTTTTTATATTTGGCTAGAACCCGCTCTTTTAATCTTCTGTTAATTTGCTTGCATGTATTTTATTGTCTTAATTGATTTTAGTCATCACAAAAACCTTCCATTCTCTCAGCTGAAAACCCCCTTATCCGTTAGATTTAGGATTAATCTTATAGGTTTAGCATAGGTTTAACATAGAATAGAATTAACTTAGTTTAGATAACCAAAATATTAATAAATTAAAAGATTATTTCTCGCTCTTAGTGATCGACAACCCTAACAACCATGAAAGCTACCCACCGATCGGGACACTGCCCTTAAAGTGTTGTTATTGGTTAAGTTGGCAAAATATAAATTTAAAACTTGAAACCATAAAATTACAACCACACAACGAACATTATGTTTTTGGCGCCGCTGCCGGGGAGTGAAAATTTAATCTTGATTTTTATTTGATATTTTGGTTTTTAACATTAGATTAGATCTAACCCTTAGAATTAGTGTAATTTAGGTTAGTGTATAATTCTGTATAATTCTGTATAATTCTGTATATTCTGTATATTTGTGTAATGTTTGGCTTGTATATTTGTTTAGTTTAATTATTCGTGTGATTTAATCGTTTTCTAATACACTGTTCTGGTCGATAACCCGATACGGCATATCCACTTCCATTGGATACGGCGTATCAAACTTTCTTACCAATACAGCGTATTCATTCAACTGATTAATACGGCATATTCAGTTCTATTGAATATGGTGTATCAATCATCTAATACAGTAACAGAAGCCTTAAAATTCGTATTTGATTTCCATGCCTAATCTTTTCTATCTTTCTTCAGAGCAAATCCTACTGATATTTTTACCTTTATCACAGATCATACTTATTAGAGCTAGTTGATTGAAGAAAATACTATAAGAAGTTATGACAGAACCGAATTTAAAGGAATTCATGAAAAAGCTCAAATTGAATCAAATCTTTCTAATACCAATGACGATATGGACATTGAACTCAGCAAGGAAATTTTGATGGAACTGCAAAATAATACATACCACGGACGGTTTGACGAAGACGTTGTGGACCACGTTGCTAAGGTGCTCGAAATACTTGATTTAATCAACATTCCTAATGTGGACACACATCGGCTACGTATGAAGGTTTTTCCTCTCTCGCTGGTTGACGATGCACGACAATGGTGGATAAACATGGGAGAAGGAAAAATCACCACTTGGGAAGAACTTATTGATAAAATTTTATGTAAATTTTATCCCGATTCCTACGATGGGGAAGATGAAATGTTGGACGACGAAGATAATTGGGGGATTGATCCACTTGAATTCATATCACGAGTAAATTCGTCATTTCGAAACCATAGAAAGTGGATGGAAGAGTACTAAAAAGGTATTAGTCCATGGTTGGTGAATGGAAGGGTTAGAATAAAAGAGATGATATTAGGCCGCTTCTGATGCGCACACCAAAACCATCCCCATGCTATCTTAATCTGACTCCAGCCTCCCACCACAAATTTTCTTAAGTAGTAATGACACTACTACTGACTCGTTCTTCAAGCCTTATTTGAAAACTCGAGAAAAGAACGATATTGAAAAAGAATGTGAACGAAGCCAGACAAAGCGCAAATGCATCAATAGTAATTTGAATGATAAGGTTCTAAATAACACATCCAATTCTAACGATGAGCAACCTAACAAAAAGGTGTGCAAAGCAAAAAAGATTGAAGCTATAAAATATTCACTTGGACCCAACGAAGAATACATTGCTATAAGAAGGTGTGAATATAATTCTTGGGAAAGAAACAAAGATTGTATGTCTCGAATCTATCAAGGAATTTTTTAGAAAAAGGGCAACGGATGGAAGGTGACGCGTACCGACTGAAGGAAGCTGGAGAAAAAGTCTAACTTAAAGACTTCGCTGTAAACAAAAGTGCTTTCCGAGAGACAAACCGGATTGTTATTTAATTTTATCGAGTCTGTCTTCCCAGACATCAATACGGCTTATCCGCTCCATACCATAAGGCATATTGAATGTCTGGACGTTATCAGTCATTTATTTTTATGCACTTTAAACATTATTGTCAGTTCTGTCAATACGGCGTATTCATGCACATGGAACCGGCCATTTATAATACTGACCGTATTTTTGATACTTTTACAGGTTTATAATTTAGCGGCATGGTCTATTCTAGGTTGTATGGATACGGCGTATTGGTCTCCTGTACAGTTTATTTAGCTTATTCTGTTTAAATTAACCGTAGATACCCAAGATAGGATTTTGCATGTTTTTCCTATATTTTGCACAGGACCTCGCTAAAAAGAAATCAACAATGTTGGTGAAGTATCTGCAATCTGGAAATCTGGAAGTGTTGGAGTCTTGAAGTGTCTTAAGGACGACTAGAGTCAACACACAATCTTGCTCAACAAATCAAATAGAAATTGATTACACGAGCTCTAATATCAAGGGAGTTTTCTCATGAGCTATTCTTAGAGAGAATTTATGTTTTTCAGTTTTTTCCTAACCAATGAGAACGTTGTATAATTCAAGTGGGGGTGGAATTAGAATGTATATAATCGAAACTTGTCTATTTGTTTCAAGAATCAATAATGTTTGTAGAAATTATGCTCAAATTCTGATCTAAAAATTTCAAAGCATACTTTGTGAAAATTATTTGTTACATAAACCCGCACACATAACCTTAGCGAGATATTTTGAGGATTTAACCATATCGTTTTCCAAATGTTTACCTAATCACAAAATCTGTTATGAGTGTGTCGGTGATGTTGTAGACTTTGAACTTGGCTTGGTATATCTAATCGAGGACCTCGAATAATGAGTGTATGGATTTAGATGGAGTAAATTGTTTAAATTGGTAAATTTTTGTGATTAACCAAAAAGCATTTATTATGTTGTTTATTAACAAACTACACTGGTTAGTTAAATCCTCGTATAAACCTTTTGTTTACTCGTTATCTTAAGAGTAAGATACCCCTAGTAAAAGAACCAATAGAGCAAACCTTTAGGAATTACACAAACTGTTTATTATGGTTACACCTTTACACCTTAGCCTACCTTGTTAGATTAAGTCCATTTATCAGTTGTTAGTTGCTTAAAGTGTAAGTATCCCGAGTCTTTGTGTCCAATGTTTTCTATCTTTGGTACGGTTGGCGAAGGAAATTTGACCATTGCATGAATGGGAATGTATAAAGTAGTCAAAACTCATGTATTTTAAATACTAACACAATTATTGGTACGTTCGAAGAAAGAAGAATTATTGAAGGAATTATCCGGAGTTATTATGATCGTGGAGATAGTGAAATTACACCGAGTTTCATAGCTAGTATAGGAAAAAAATAGAAAATGCATACAAAAAGAGAGGAGAAAGTTTGAAGATATCATACGTAGTTTTGCTAGTAGCTCTAGACTGAGGGGATTATATGGAAGGATCGCAATTATGTGATACGTCCTATAAGTAAACTTGTAGAGTATTGTTAAAGTGGTAGATATCACCACTAGTCTCGTAAGAAGTACGTAAAGTATGGGATGATTGGGAAAGATGTGAACGTTTCGGGAACGCAACTCAGGTTGTTGTTATGTGATCTATGATCAAGACGTTCTGTATAATAGTTGTGTGTCGATATCAGATGGTAACGGTCAGGAAAAAGTGTCTAGCAACATTATATTTAGAACTAGTCTCATTTGCTTTGTAATTTTATTTAACAAAGACAAATTAATTCTCTTTCACCTACTTCATTAACCATGGGGTTTACGGCGCTGAGGTGTGATGATGCATGCATGTCGTATTTCGTCGTTTTGGCATGTATCTGCATGTCTCAGCTTGCCTTGTTGGGTTTATAGATTATGTGGTGAAGTTATAAGATCCCTACCCTATATCATTTCTTCATCCTAACCGTTGGTGTAAACTCGAATGAGGATGTGAACGAACACCCATGTCTTATACGTCGTTACGGCATTTATGTGTGCTTCAGTTGGCCTTGTTGGGTGTGGTTACGTTTTGGTGAAAGATTGTAGAATGGATCAACCCTAAGCCTTGATAATGTAAAACCCATTTTTAGATGTTTATATATTGTTACTCTCCTTAGCTTAGTGGTTGGAGTGTGGTATCCTTGCCAATGCGCTATGATAGAAAACTTGTCTCGAGCCGAGAAATTGAGTGAAGATTTGTTACCTATGTTACCACATAGATTAGTTGAGTGATTTGAGTGATTTCATTTCCTATTTCGTGAGGTGTTTAGTTGTGTACTATGTGTACTTCAGATCAAAAAATGCGTAAACGGAAGAAATCCTTAGGGTTACATTTTCATAAAAATCTTTAAAGGTATCTTGAGGAAATATGATTCAAATTGGGGGGATATTGATGACATTTAAATAACGTCACTTTTATAGCATTATTTATCCCATGAAAATAACCCATTTTATATAATTATTGCAAAGAATTGTTACTTAATCATTTGTATTTGAGAATTGCAGTAATTATGGAGTACTTGGTGAACGTTAGCAAAAAGTACGCATTCTGGAGCTTAAACGAAGATATTTAAAGATTACTGTTCTGACAACCAATACGCCATATCCATCAAGGAAGATACGACGTATTTGTGCCTACACGTCACTAAAGACCATGAAGGAAACAAGATCAATACGTCGTATCCAGGAATGACCAATACGCCGTATTCAAGCCATATGGAAATAAAATATTCTGAAAGATATCAAATATGGTCCCTACTCTAATAAATCCCCAATAGGCCGTATCGAAGACTCTCGATACGCCTTATCAACCTTTTTCCAGACCTTATAAATAGAAAACTTAAAAATGAGTTTTAGGTGTGCAAAATCATATTCTCGATACCTAAACAATAAAAGTCGATTTTCAGAGGAGAAAAAGAGCAGAAGAGGTCGAGCAACGCAATTAATTCCATAGGAGACAACTTCTTGTACCCTTGTAATCTTTTAGTTTTTTGGTATCATTCGTTAACTCGGTTAGATTACCTTGGCTAAATCATTACTTTCGTATTAATTATGACGCTTGAAGGCTAATACCTTCGGGTATTAGCCATTATCATAAAGATCTTAATGTTTGATTTGTTTATCTTGATTTTTTAATTTATCGTTGATTGCTTGTTTATGTTTATCAATTTATACTTGTTTACGTGCTTTTGTATGCGACCTATCATTCAACTAGATCTAGTGATACGGACCAAGTAATCTAGATGTCGGGATAGCTCTCCGTATAGTGATTTATACATCTAGACCAATAGGATCACAAATAACGACCTACCTTTGCCTTTAGATTGTGAGCTTAGTTGGACCATAAGGTGACCTAGGTATCAACGAGTACATTCTCGAGTAATTGGTAAAGACTTGGTTAGTAGACTACTAGTGTATAAATTGCCATTAAGCAGTAAGTGGGTAAAGTCTCTATAAGCGAGGGTTTAACAAGATCACCATTCCTTTAATCTCTAAGATAGATTATACTTAACAAATAAGGATGCTTTATGCGGATGCGTTTAATTGTGACGGAATTCTACGTGTCTAGGTCTTAGGAAGAAGTACCGCTTAAGTCTTAAGAATGATATGCCGCTTCGAGATAAGAAATCATTGCACTAAATAAATAAACCAACGTTCTGATTGGATTAATAATGGCTAATACAGTTTTCTTATATTTGGCTAAACCGCTCTTTTATCTTCTGTTGATTTGCTTGCATGAGTTTTAGTGTCTTGAATTGGTTTTAGTCACCACTAAACCCGTGCTAGTCTCTCAGACTAAAAAACCCTCTTTATCCATTAGATCTAAGATTAACATAGGTTTAGCATAGAGTTAGCGTAGATTAGACTAACATAAATTAGAAAACCAAAGTATTAATAAATTGAAAGTGTTTCTCGCTCTTAGTAATCGACACCCTACTTACCATGAAACTATCATCGATCGGGTACACTACCCGTGAAAGTGTTGTTTTAGGTAAAGTCGGTAAAATATTAATTTAAAACTTAAAAGCATAAATTGCACCTACACGACGCAACACATCAATGTGCTAACCAAAAATATTGAAGGATTTAAAACTTCCGAAGATTATAAGGATGACTGGATTTATGAATGGAATGAAGATGTGCCATGGGTGCACGAAAGACCATGGACGGATAATGGAGCATGGGAAGAACCAACTCCAGTTAGATGTAACATCCCAAATCTGGGTCGCAGCGAAATGTTGAATATCCAAGGGCGTTACTTCATAGTTCAATAGCACAAGATATGAGAACGATCACTAAACGTGTCGTTTGAAAAAGATACATTGGATTAACAAAATACTAGTTTGTTACATAAGCTCATGGTTTCAAATTGTTCCATAATATAAATAAAGATTTCGGTTTATAACAATTGTCCCCAAAATGTAATAAGACCCCAAATCTTTAATAATGACAAATAAACGTTCGCAAAACGTAAAATAACAAACGGTAGCCAAATCTGTAAAAAAGGATTTTGTGAAACTGGCGTGCTAGGGATGCGTCAGCTCGTGGCCAGCGCGCCATCACGATATCCGTTTTTACGAATTTAGGTTTGTCAGCTTTCCTCTAACCCGACACATGTGGAAACTTCAATACAAGGTATGATAACATGATATTTTGAGAAGGCATAGGTTAGGGAACACTCTCAAATGATTTAGGACTTAGAGAAGCAAAATGAATCCTCCCATTTTCTAGCAAAACACCAACTCAAATCTTTTATTAAACGCCTCTAGTCAAGGCTGAAACTTCTTTCTAAACCTAGTATGAATTTAGTTTCAATATACCATCAACAACAAAACGAAAGTTATTCATATGAACCTAATCCATATCTTTTACATTGTTCCTAATCACGTAATGGTTTTACTCCTACTATTTGGAGTCAAGCTAAGTCAAAGGTCACTCTTGCGTAAAGCAATCCTTTCCCCGCTATCACGGATATGCTTTACTTGAAGATCAAAGCATTTAGAGCTTGAGTTTGTGCATCAAGATTTAGTGATCACATCGATATTGATTATCATTGATAAAAGTTCAAGTGACTAATTGAGTTTAGTGATATCTTTAGAGCGGTTAATCCATGCTTTGAGGTTTTCTTACTCCTTGCTTATAAAACATTATACTCCAAACCCCCACATGTCCTCTATTATAACACTTCATCCCACACTTCTACATACAACACTTCCCCCCCCATACCATACTTCCTGACATACATAACCATCTAATTGCCACATGTCAAACCCTTCTTACCCCAACAAATGATTATAATCCTCCAAATGCATTCCAAACACTGCCTCTCTTAAACTATCTCATAAATCATACATGCTAGCATATTTTTCTCATCTTCTTTTGCTCATTGTGTTTTATAAACCAAATCAATCCTTTGATTTTACTTCAAATCAACATCGGCTTCAACACGTCTCGACGACTTCAAAAACAATCTTACAAAGCCTTAAACTCCATCTTTACTCAAACTTCCCCAAATAATACCACACATGGGACAACTCACTATTCTTAAACCATTGTACCTATGTACTTATTTGTCCCCTAACATTCCCAACATAGGCTCCGCCACATCAAATCAAAACAATCTATCTCCACCACATATCTCCATTCATCTTCTCCTTCACAAACCAATTTGAATTTTACACACACACATACACACTCTTTCATCTTAGGTCTTGATCATACCACTTCATCAATCCAACTTACCTCACTCTCTTCTCCTCCCTTGAATTGAAATTTAAATTACAAACAAACAAACACTTCTCTATCCACCCTTGATCCATTGCCACTTTCACTCAGATCCAATGATACCTTTCACCATAATCAGCTCTACCTTATCTTATTGAAAAATCAAAGAGACTTTGGGCCTTTTCCTTCCATTCAACATCTCCCCAATTCATGACATAACCCATCTTATCTCATCCTCTAATTCACAAGACGTGCTAGTAACATTTGAGAAATTTCAACATTTATAAAATCTTCGCCCCATACATCGCCCCATCTTACTCTTCTAAAACTCGATTGATTGAATGATAGATAGTTGAACCAAGTCCTAACCTAACCTATAGACTCGATTCTAATAGAAAGGGTACGAGAAAGAAGACCCTCGACTTATAACACACAAGCGTGGATTAGGTACTTGTGTGTCTCTCTTACGGAGATGTGTTCTTCAATAGAATGATAGAGAAGAATATTAAGAACACAAGAGGTGTTAGACTTAGAGGATTGGGGAAGAAAAAAAAGAGGAACAAATGTTTACAAGATGTGAGGAATACAAAGGCCAAGGTTGGGTATTTATAGGCCAAGAGTCCCATAAGTAGGAAAACAATTTGTTTCTGGCGCGCTGCCCACGCGTCAGCGCATGGCCAGTGCACCAGATTCCCGACATTGTTTTCTTTGGGACTTTAGTATTTTAAATACCCGCACTTGTTAAACCCCCAATTCTACTTCACGTTATGACATTTTAATTATTCTTATACTTAATTTCAACCAAATTAAATAGCCATTTGATAAAAGCATTTGTGAAGTATCTAAAAGACTTTTGTTTGTCCGATATCAAAAAGAGAGAAAAGAAATATCAGACAAGAGCATTTTGGGTATTCCTCCAATGTAACTAGCTTAGTTAATATCTATCTATGGTTTGAGAGGCTAGTTAGGGTACAAAGGAATATTATAAAAATATTCTTAACTTAGAGAGAAATGG
This sequence comes from Tanacetum coccineum, assembly GCA_026074375.1. Taxonomy (NCBI): domain Eukaryota; kingdom Viridiplantae; phylum Streptophyta; class Magnoliopsida; order Asterales; family Asteraceae; genus Tanacetum; species Tanacetum coccineum. Next base: position 11,552 of record BQNB010144750.1, read on the forward strand.
TGGATGTTATGGGGGAAGATTTAAAATTTGAATTTCAAATGTAATAGGCACGTGTGAATTAGAGGAAGAGATAAGGATGGGTTATGTATGAATTGGCATGATGTGATGGAAGGAAGTCTCTTGATCATATTCAAAATAAAGGGTAGAGATGATATGGTGAAAGGTAAATTGGATAGGTAAAGTGGCATGATCAAGGGTGGATAGAGAAGTGTGTTTGTTTGTAATTTAAATTTCAATTCAAGGGAGGAGAAGAGAGTGAGGTAAGTTGGATTGATGAAGTGGTATGATCAAGACCTAAGATGAAAGAGTGTGTATGTGTGTGTGTAAAATTCAAATTGGTTTGTGAAGAAGAAGATGAATAGGAGATATGTGGTGGAGAATGTTTTGATGTGATGTGGAGGAGCCTATGTTGGAATGTTAGGGGACAAAAAGTACATAAGGTACAATGGTTTAAGAGAATGTGAGTTGTCCCATGTGGGTATTATTTGGGGAAGGTTTGAGTAAAGAAGAGTTTAAGCTTAAAGATGGTTTGAAGATGAGAAGTATGAAGACGATGATGATTAAAGTAAAATCAAAGGATTGATTTGGGTTTATAATCACATAGCAAAGAAGAGAGAAAAAAGCTAGCATGTATGATTATGGGATAGTTTAAGAAAGGAGTGTTTGGAATGCATGGAGGATATAATCATTTGTTGGGTAAGAAGGGTTTGACAAATGATTAGGATGGATATGTTGTAGGAAGTATGGTATGGAAGTGTTGTATGAAGAAGTGTGGTATGGAAGTGTTATATAGAGGAATGTGGGGGTTTGTAAATCGTTTATAAGCAAGGAAGTAAGAAAACCTCAAAGCATGATTAACCTCTAAATATCACAAACTCAATTAGTCACTTGAACTTTAATCCATGATAATCAATAATCGATGTGATCACTAATCATCTTGATGCAAACAAGCTAAATGCTTTGCATCTCAAGTAAAGCATATCCCATAGCGGGAAAGGATGCATTTACGCAAAGTGACCTTTGACTTAGCTTGACCAATAAGGGAGTAAAACCCATTACGTGATTAGGAACAATGTAAATCTGGATTAAGGTCAATGAATACTTTCGTTTGATGGTATATTGAAACTAAATTCATACTAGGTTTAGAAAGAAGTTTCAGCCTTGACTAGAGGCGTTTAATAAAAGATTTGAGTTGGTGTTTTGCTAGAAAATGGGAGGATTCATTTTTGCTCCTCTCTAAGTCTAAACTCATTTGGAGTGTTCCCAAATGCTCAAATATCATATACATACCTTTATTGAAGTTTCCACATGTGTCGGGTTAGAGGAAAGCTGACAAACCTAAATTCGTAAAAACGGATATCGTGATGGCGCGCTGGCCACGAGCTGACGCATCCCTAGCACGCCAGTTTCACAAAATCCTTTTTTACAGATTTGGCTACCGTTTGTTATTTTACGTTTTGCGAACGTTTATTTGTCATTGTTAAAACACAAAGAGAACCTTGTCAATGTTGCACCAACAATCTCCTCCTTTTGATGATGAAAAATAAAGTTTCGGAAAGCAAATAAAATTACAAACGTAGCGAAGATGAAGACCGCCGTTGGTGTAGCTTGCGTCTTGATCTTGGCTTTGTAATTTGGTGAAGCTTGAATATCTTCTTCATCTAATAAGCCTTACATAGCTTTTCTATTTCCATGTATGCTATAGCTCTTTGCTTTCGTAATTGCTAGCTATACTACCTTTCTCCCCCGCTCTTTGCTTCCGCAATTGCTAGCTATACTAGCTTTCTCCCCGGTATCTTGCTAGCTATACGATATAGCTCCTTCTACTTGATTGTGTTCCAGTTCAATTTACCCATTTTTGTGCGAATATTTTTTATAATTTTATTTCATATATATAAATTTCAGTGTGCATTAAGCATACATGATTGGCCACTTTATTATTCATTTTGCAATTGCATTGGCATACAATAGGGCACATCCGCCCCTTCTCGTCGTCTATTGTGAGACGCAATTCATTATGGAGCCTCTTCCTTCTGGCATTACTCTGAAACTCTCCGTCTCCTTTGTTCGTCCTCTTTTATTTAAATTGGGATGATTCTATTCATTAAATTATTTGCATCGCGAAAATATTTTCAGCATTTAAAAGAATTGGCCGCCCATTCGCCTTCTCCTTCCTTTCATTCCCCTCCTACCTGATGGCTACATACATGGCCGTGGTCCTATGTTCCAGCTACCTCCAGCCCCTCTCGACGCCCAAAAGCATGATATAGCAATGCTCTTATTGCCATGTGCCTCCTTTTTTGCAACGCGCGACTACATCCGCCCCTTCTATAGCGCTTGCCGCATGTGGCCCCTACACTGCTCTCCGTGCCCACTCTGCCGCCCCTAAGATTCGCTATATTGTGCATATTCGCAATGGGCCCTAATCCTCGCCCGCCCCCCAAAATTGGGTCTTTGGTAATTTGCATTATATATTGTTTGCCGCATTGTTATTTTATTAATTATGGGTGGGTTTAATTTATCAATTATTTTAGTGAGCAATGATTTAATTGGCGGCATGCAAAAAAGCAACTGCATAAGAAATGTTCTTGATAATATTATGCATGGGTGAGAGGCCCTCTTCTCTCCTCCCCTACCCTGCTTTATGGGTTGGGCCCTCCTGCCTCCTCTCATAATTTTCGTCCGCATATGGGCCCTCGCCTCCTGTGCAAGCGATAATATTAATTGTGGTTAAATTAAGCGATTTTTATTTCAGTGGCATGATAAGCATTGGTAGCAGCATGGATTTTGGGGGGCCCTCCAATTATTTATTATTATATTGGGTCATTTATTGTATGATTGTTAATGGGGCCAGCAAATCATTTCGCATTGGTTGTCCGCATGTAATGCATTGTAAATTTGGGCTTTAAATTTTGGGGGGGGATTAATGGGGGTTCATGGCATTGTGTGAACATGGAGCATTAGTTGGCTTTAATAGTTGAGATACAATTATGGGGGGCCCTACTTACGGTTTGCATTGTGAGTGTTCGCATAAGATAAAAGCAAAATAAGCGTTTCACGTGCGGTGATTGTGCGTATAGAGTGTCGCCATAATGGGTCTAGAAGTAATTTGGTGTCCTGTTGATCGTCATAAGTCGTAGGGTCGCAAAATGGATGGTACTGGATTTTATATTATACGAGGAGTTGCACGTCGCATCATGGTAGTTTAGCATTTGGCCTCGCCTCCGATTTCGCCTAATCAAATATGAAATAGGTCGTCATTTCATATTATATGGAGGAGGAGAAACTCGGCAAGCATTATAGTTTATGCGATCCAATATATGCACCAACCAACTCCTCCTTTTTGATGATTACAAATAAGCTTTTCGGAAAGCCAATAAAATTACAAACGTAGCGTGAAGCATGAAGACCGACCGTTGGTGTAGCCTTTGCGTCTAGATCTTGGCTTGCTGATAATTGGTTCAGCTTGAATATCTTCTTCATCTAATAACCTACATACTTTCTTATTTCCATGTATGCTCGAGCTCTTTGCCTTTCCGCTGCATTAGCTTATGCTATACACCTTTTCTCCCACGCTCATTGCTTCCGTAATTGAGCTAGCTATACTAGCTTTCACCCCGGGATCTAGCTAGTCTACCGATATAGCTCTTCTCCTGATTGTCGTTGTGTGGTGTTAATGTTATGATTTCAAGTTTTAAATTTATATTTTGCCGACTTAACAAAAAACAACACTTTAACGAGCAGTGTACCCGGTCGGTGGTAGTTTCATGGTAAGTAGGGTGTCGATCACTAAGAGCGAGAAACACTTTTAATTTATTAATACTTTGGTTTTTCTATTCTAAGTTAGTCTAATCTATGCTAAACCTATGCTAAACCTATATTAATCCTAAATCTAATGGATAAGGGGGCTTTCAGTCTGAGAGACTGGCACGGGTTATGTGGTGACTAAAACCAATTCAAGACACTAAAACACACGCAAGAAAATTAACAAAAGATAAAAGAGCGGTTGAGCCAAATATAAGAAAACTGTATTAGCCATCATTAATCCGATTAGAACGTTGGTTTGTTTATTTAGTGCAATGATTTCTTATCTCAAGGTGGCATATCATTCTTAAGATTAAGGCGGTACTTCTTCCTTAAACCTAGACACGTAAAATTTTATTACAATTAAACGCATCCGCATAAAGCATCCTTATTTGCTGATTATAATCTATCTTAGGGATTAAAGCAATGGTGATCTTGTTAAACCCTAGCTCATGGAGACTTTACCCACTTACTGCTTAAAGACAATTTATACACTAGTAGTCCACTAACCAAGTCTTTACCAATTAACTAAAAACGTACTCGTTGATCCCTGGGTCACCTGCCGGTCCAACTAAGCTCACCATCTAAGGGCAAAGATAGGTCGTTATTTGTGATCCTATTGGTCTAGATGTATAAATCACTATATGGAGAACTATCCCGACATCTAGATTACTTGGTCCGTATCACTAGATCCAGTTGAATGATACGTCGAATACAAAAGCACGTAAACAAGTATATTGATAAACATAAACAAGCAATCAACGATAAATTAAAAAATCAAGATAAACAAATCAAACATTAAGATCTTTATGATAATGGCTAATACCCGAAGGTATTAGCCTTCAAGCGTCATAATTAATACGAAAGTAATGATTTAGCCAAGGTAATCTAACCGAGTTAACGAATGATACCAAAAAACTAAAAGATTACAAGGGTACAAGAAGTTGTCTCCTATGGAATTAATTGCGTTGCTCGACCTCTTCTGCTCTTTTTCTCCTCTGAAAATCGACTTTTATTGTTTAGGTATCGAGAATATGATTTTGCACACCTAAAACTCATTTTTAAGTTTTCTATTTATAAGGTCTGGAAAAAGGTTGATAAGGCGTATCGAGAGTCTTCGATACGGCCTATTGGGGATTTATTGGAGTAGGGACCATATTTGATATCTTTCAGAATATTTTATTTCCATATGGCTTGAATACGGCGTATTGGTCATTCCTGGATACGACGTATTGATCTTGTTTCCTTCATGGTCTTTAGTGACGTGTAGGCACAAATACGTCGTATCTTCCTTGATGGATATGGCGTATTGGTTGTCAGAACAGTAATCTTTAAATATCTTCGTTTAAGCTCCAGAATGCGTACTTTTTGCTAACGTTCACCAAGTACTCCATAATTACTGCAATTCTTAAATACAAATGATTAAGTAACAATTCTTTGCAATAATTATATAAAAT
>BQNB010144752.1:2215-16812 GCA_026074375.1 Tanacetum coccineum
CTCCTGAGTACACCTTAAAGCTAGTCGGAGCATTATGTTTTGTCTTTCTTATATCTTATATGTTGTCAACATATTGGAAATAATATTTCACCTAAGCTAGATTTTAATTCTTAGTTTGGAATAATATTTCTATCGATAAATATAAGAAATAAAACATATAACCTTGGAGCATACGTTTACTACGATAAACATACGCGATTAATAAGTCTAACATAACATGACACATCATTGAACAAGACTCAAGTTCTATCTCACCTGATGAGTTAAACACATGTTAGAAAATGTTTGGTTTAGCTAAAGTTTTCATTATGTATATCATGATATGTATTAGACTAATTGTAGCACTTGCATGAATGTAAGATGAACCTACAACCATAGTAACTAAGTGAAAGTCATTAGGATACTATTGAAAGAACATTCTAAAAGGCCGTTTTAGGACTAAAGACATGTTCATTGTTTACGGATCTTAATAAGGAGATTAGTGTTGAGGTTATACACTAATGCTTATTTTGATTGAGATGATTCTCAATCCTAGTCATAGTTAGATTTTCATCATAAATGATAACATTGTTGACTAGACATGCTTGATTAAAAGCATTGTTGTAATATTCATTAAAGAATAAGAATACTTTCCAGTTTGGGAAGCTGTTAAGAAGACTGTCTCTTATAGATGATTTTGTTTGCTTTAAACAACCTATGTAATTTTTTATGGCAATACTAGTATTATTGAATTAGCACTTGAACGCACATATACAAAATGACAATCATCGAATTAAGGCAAATGTAAGTGTTTTTGATCATATTCATATGGTATGAATATTAATGGATGATACCGCCAAACTCGTATGTTGTTCATTGGATGAATATTGGACTGACCCAACCTACTAGTATTCACTACATTGATCGGCGTCAATAGTAAATCTCACAAGTGGTTATGTCTCTCATCCTCAGACTTGAGATGTAAGTAGGTTTTGTATGTGTGGAATGTAAATCTTTTATATGGTTCAACACTGACCTGTTGAAGGCTGCTATAAATGCCATTTTCAAGAGGGATATGAAACACGTAACGAATACGTGCAGTCAAAATAGGATTTGTTTCTCCACATGTTATGGAGTAAGATACTACTGGGCCCCTCGATGATTTGAACAGATGTATGTGTGGCCGCACCCAAATATAATTAAGATGATACTTGATTGATTTGGTAATCTAGTTCAATATCTATATCGAGAAACATAATTGTTAAACATTAGAATGACTATTGATCCATGTCAAATGTTCAACATAGTATCTAAAACAAAAGGATGATTGATACCTAAACCATTTAAAATGAGATGTTTAAGAAACTATCCTCATATGTCTCTAGGGGCATTGGCGTGTTGCTAGACGCTAACCTTTGCTTATATAATTACTTGATTATTATGACATGTGCAAGTGGGAGCTATTGGAGTATGCTCATGTCATAATAAATAAATATATGGCTAGACACATGTAAGCCTATGGGGTCACACACATATACACTGAGGTACCATTTATATATCATGTTTATTGTATTTACTGTATATAAATAATCCACGTAATACGGGATAACTATCAGGCTTCTAATAACTAAGTAAAGTACTTATTATATTAGACTTAAAAATCAAATGGGAGGCCCATTTGAGCCCTCATGGTGGCCGGCCTATATGGAGGTCAAAGAGGGGATGAGATCAAATCTTTTGGTAAATTAATATGCAATATCTTGTAATTAATGTGATTGGTAAATTAATATAGGATATCTTCTTATTAATGTAATTACAAATTTACCAAATATGGATCTCCTCTTCTCCCTATAAAAACACATGACATATACACACCTTTGTGGGTTTTATGTGTTCTTGTTTTCTATCACTTTGTATCAAGATTATTCAAGGTGAATTCTATAGTTACGGGGTTAAGACTAGCATCAATTGGTATACAAGGAAGTGTAGTGTGGATACATCATAGAGGTGATCTCTATTGATTACTTGGTTTCATTTGGTGTTTCGTGTTAGGGTGAAGGTCACCGGTTGATTCTACAGATCACGCCACAAAGGTATTACTTTTCTTGTTTTTCTTTTATTGATCATATGACTCTATGGATCCGTTGATAGGTGCTTGATTCCGATGTGTTTAATGTTTGTTTATATGTTATTCATTTAATTCAGCACCTATAATTTAGTCACATACAGTTAAGCATAAAGTGTCCAAAAGTGTTAATAAGTGTGACAATATGTTGTTTAAAGTGAAGAAATGTGTATTTTGTGTGACTATTGATTATCCAATGACCACATGAATTTTATGTTTGTGTGGCCTTTTGTAATATTTAGTCACACAAAGCATGTTTGTTTTAGGTATTTAGTCACATACAATTAAGCATAAAGTGGCCAAAAGTGTTAATAAGTGTGACCATATGTTGTCTAAAGTGAAGAAATATGTATTTTGTGTGACTATTGATCATCCAATGGCCGCATGAATTTTATGTTTGTGTAGCCTTTTGTAATATTTAGTTATACAAAGCATGTTTTTTTGGGTATTTAGTCACATACAATTAAGCATAAAGTGGCCAAAAGTGTTAATAAGTGTGACTATATGCTGTTTAAATTTTGTAATTTCTGAAACTTTGGGGTCTGATTTAAGCATGTTATTATATTTTTTATGATCTGAGAAAAATAAGTTGGGGTAGAAATGTCATCTGATTTTTTTTATGTAAACCTTACTATTTATAGAAACCTGCTATTTATAGAAACATGCTATTTATGGAAACTTACTATATATAGAAACCTGCTATTTTTGGAAAGTTTAATTATGGAAACTTATTAAATCAGGAAAGTTATCATTTATGGAAAGTTAATTAAGGAAAGTCTATTTTTGGAACTTACTTAATTAGAAGCTTGCTATTTTTGGAAAGTACACAATATAACAAGAATTACTAATCATTGAAACATACTATAATCATGGAATATGTTAATCATGGAACGTACTAATCAAGGAATCATGCTAATTATAGAAAGTTACTAAAAATAGAAAGTTACTAAAAATAGAAAGTTACAAAAAATGGAAAGTAACCTTAATCATGAACAAGTAACTTATATATGTCCTTTAACATGTAGATCGCATTAAGCAGGAGTAGCTTCCATCTTCTTATCCATCTCTTTCCGTTACTGCTGGACATAAGGTACGGATATTCCGTCCTTTCAGTAAGGACATTCTTTCTTTTCATGATTCATCCCCAGAACTGCTATGCTTCCCCATTTTTATGTCTTTTGCCATGATCCTTTACATGTTTGATTTCAAGACTTATTCTATTGCCCGAGCTATATATACGCATGACCATGATTTACATGACTTACCACCTAGTCATGGAGGTACCATGACCGTGACACATGAGGCACCTGTGTCACGACTCTTTCGCGTTGAGAGTGATTTCACGCGGCGTCCCTTTTCATGTTACCAGATTATATTTCATGTTTGGCCATTATTATTCAGGGGCGTATGGGTGCATCCTAGTTTACATGTTTACACGTTCATGGTGATTGGTTGGTGTGTGCTCTACATCCCATCACATTGGAGCTGATCCCTCCACCCATATTATTATAAGAGGTCACCCCTCTATTACATGTTGAGGCAGCCCCTCTATTATATGCATGTATTCACGACATTATTATTATGACATGTATGATTATATGAGCTCGTGGGCATTCCTTATTATTTATGTTTATACTATCCATGATATCTCATGACATCTTTGACTTCACGTTACCATGTTTTACATGTTTATTTCCTATTCCTTCATGATGTATTCTCCAGGTTTCCTCATGACACTCATGATCTTTCCGCTGCTTTATATTTATTATCCAGGATTCATACTTATTACTTACATTGTTATTATATCCGTTCACTGAGCGTTATGCTCAGCCGTATTTCTTTCTCTTTCTTATACGGCAGGTATCTAGAGGGAGATTGGGCTTGAGAGAGTGTGTGCTTAGGAAGTGACCATTTAGCTTCCTTTCTTTTTATCGCAGACACTTTGATGTGCTATACTATCTTGGACACATGTTTTAGTCCTTTAGACTTCTTTTACGTTATTCATGTTGATCTCATAATCGGGAGCCGATGTTTGATTCCGGCTTTCCACTTTGTTCTATGTTATCATTTATGACTTTATGCCTTTATTATGCTTTGATATGACACCATGATTATGACGTTTTGGCCTACTCTCCGGAGCGGGTTTGGGTCGTTACAATTATGGTGCATTATTTATATAATAATCCGTGTGTTCCCTTCTCTCAGCAAGTTTTTTCTTTGATTCTCCACATGTCTATCTCCATACGTTTGATGCATAATTGCATCCTTGTTCAGATCTCACCGTCTCGGTTATGGACCTTTTTGTAATCTCCATACTTGCTCAGTCTTCCATTATGGGCCCGCGTAAAGTGAGACATTGTTACCGAGATACACAAGATGATTTAAACTTTTTTTCATGAACAGATAATTTTTCTAGTGGTTTGAAAAGTTGATTCGTGATGTGAACCGGAATTTTGGATGTGAATGTGATTCGGGATGAATTAGTGTTTGATGAACAGTAAAACTTTTTTTGAAAACCTTAGAATCGAAACAGACTCTTATACCAATTGATACGAACCGGATCAATAATAGAATAAATAGAAGAAAATAAACAAGATAGATGGCTTATGTTAATGGGATAAACCGACCCTCCGATTGTTTATATTAGTGAGATAAACCCGACCATCAAGTTATTAACAAATCAAATATTAATATTCATTCAACTTTATTAGGTATGTACAACCATCTAAGGACCTTTTTATAATAATAAGTTACCCCTCTATACTTAACTTGGTCATAAGATAATGCAATTAAAAGAAAACTAAATAAACTAATTAATTAATAATAATATGCAAGATCATATCAAGAATTTTTATTACAGGATACCCGTCGTCACATTGCGCGGATACCATGCTAGTTTTTCTAATCAATTATTCAATATTAAAAAGAGTTTTAAGAGAAGTTTGATTGAGTTTACCATAATACTTGAAGTTATTATTTCAAATTTTAAAGCGCTAATTAAGTAGTTAAAAGTAAAACAATCATTAGTAAAAAGTAAGATAGATAAAAGAGTAATTATTACGTTTTTCGTAGACTGTTTTCTAAGGCAAATTTGAAACAGATGACTAATACATTCACGCTCAAACACCTTTTTTCGTCGTTACAGGACTTTTGAACACATAACTTTTTGATTGATGCCGGGTGACAATTGTTACACCAAAACATATTTTTTGTTAAATCCGACCTCTAATGATCCACCCAATTTCTATTGAACCAGCTGAATTAACTTGGTTTTTAAAATATTGCCTTATTTTATACTTTTTACTTGCTTAAAAGTTTTTTACCAAAAAAACAACATTAAGATTTGTTCCATTATTTTTATATGCTTGAATGATAACTTGTGGACAAACTCACATTTTTTTTGGTTCATTCTCTTTTACGTCAATAAACTTAAAACTTCTATTTTGAAACTTTATTTATTACTTTTATATGGATAATCGATAAATTATGTTAGCATAAAACTATAAAAAACCTTTAATCGCAAACAACCGGCATTAAACAAATATAACTGTTTTGTCCAATTATGTGTTATATTGATTTTTATGATAATAAATTTGCAGAAAACTAGAAGGGGGTTGAATAGTTTTACCATTTAAAGTCAGCCTTTTGAAATTTAGATTTGATATTATATGAAGTTTGACGATATTGATGTTTGTATGATTTATAAAGCAAGTAAAGAATGCAAGAATAGAAAGTAGAGAGTAAGAAAGATAAAACCAGGACACAAGCATTTATAGTGGTTCGGCTACAAGGACACCTTCCTTGCCCTACTCCACTCCCCGAGTCACCTACTCGAGAGTTCGTAAACACTAGTCACCAATCTCCTTTAACCGGCGGAGAAGCCTCACAACGTCGCTTACACCTTTTTAACGGTACAAAGCTAAATATCGGATTCTAACAAAGGTAGAATCAACCCAATGTAATCACACTTGTTTTACAAGGATGATGAATGATACTACAACTACTAAATGATGTACAAGATATAGAAAAGTGATCTTGATAATGTGATGGAGATGCGAAACAAGGTTGCTTGAACTTTGATCATCTCGTATGCTATTTCGGCAATTTCTTCTACAAAGAGAATTACCTACAAATGATATATGAGCTATCTAGAACTGAAAATGAGAGAATAGTCAGATTACAAAAAAAAAAATGAGAATGGGTAAGTAAAACATGAGAAATGGCTTGGTATTTATAAGCATAATCTGGTACTGTAGCACGGTTTCGCTGGTTTCTTTCGCAGAAGGGAACCGACCAGTATCAGCTAATGGAACTGGCTTGCCATGTAGCCCGGTTCTAGGCAGTTCCTTTTACCAAATGGAACCGGCCAATGTAAAATGGTGGAACCAGCAACCTAACACACAATCCGAATTTTAGATTGTCAGGTCTTAAAATATCATGTGTGATCTTGGTAGATTTGCCTAAGATATGGTAAGATGATTAAGTCATCAATGATGTAAAGAATTACAAATATTAAAAGTCTAAGATTTGAAATATATGTGTTCTTATATTTTTACTTGTAACGATTTTATGACTTGTTATCGACAAAACACGAGAAGATCGTAAGATAGAAATAAACGTTTTTACAGGTTTATTTGTATTAACAATCTCCCCCTTTTTGTTGATGACAAAACAGAAAATAATTGTTGGAAGTAAAAATTAGAGCGGGAAGTTAAATTGAGGTCTTTTTTACTTCCCTTCTCCCCCTTTTTGTCGAAACAAAAAGTTCTAGATATGAGATGCAATGATATAAGTATGAGTTGATCTGAAGTAAATTGAATGCAATAATAAGAATTAATTAAGAGAGAATCAAGATGCAATGCTCCCCCTTGACGGAGGCATCCTCTAAGAGAGGAAATCAAGTGATTTGAATGCAAGCTACAAGAAAATTTTTAGTTGAATCATATAAGTATTAGCTCCCCGTTGCTTTGAGAGTTCCTGCAAAGTAAAATGTTAGAAGCAAAAACCAAAACTTGCCACTGTAGGACCGGCATTGCCGTTACGTCATTGGTTTAGGATAACTATCATAATTTATTATGTTTAGGACAAGTGTAGGTGAGTCATATTGTATTTAAGCTTGTGTTATGTTTAAATACAGAAAATAAAAACAAGTTTTATGTTGATTAAATAAACAAATTAAGAATATTCCCAGAAGTCGAAATGAGCCAAGATCAGTGCCACACGACTGTTCCAATAATTGTGTATCCGCCATTGTTTTTTTTTTCTTGCTCTTGTTTAACAAACGTTTGAATGTAAATATCTCCATTGATTTTTTTGTTGCTCACGCATTAATAGATGATACTCTTAGATCAGGTTTTCTTGGTGTGTGTTGGTTCTGATTCGTGATTGTTGGGATTTGATAAATTGTTAACCATTTAACTACCACGAGTGCGCAGCGGATATGGATCATTATTGGTAAATATGATTAACACACACAATAAGTAAACAATAGGGTAAACAAGAAAACTAACCCTTGAAGTCAACAGCAATGAAACAAATGAGATCTAGAAACCCTTTTGAAACTAGTGACTAAATTATCACCTCTACGAGTGCTTACACAAACACGTCAACAAACGCGTCCGATGCTAGACCAGATCTCCAGACTTTCTTCTACACCAAATTAAACAAAAAAAAACTCTCACTTTCTTTCAAAAACAATATACCTATATTACACAAAGCAAACAAAACTCCTCTACAATATAATAGAACACCACAATATAAGTCAAACACAACCAAATGCCCATACCTTTTTAACAACCCCCTCAGAACCAATACTTCACTTTTTTTCACGTGTACCCAATCAACCCTTGTATCTTTAATATCCCCCATGAATTAGATGTTCCCATTACAACTCATTGCATATAAAGTACCTGCTAATCATAAAAGTGTAACCCTAGGGTTTAACCGAATTTGGTTGTACCGAAATAGGCAGTTACAACCGAAAATCCAATACACAAACCCTAGCTTGATTCTAGCTGTTCTCACGCCTTGAGAACAAGTAAAACAACCCCTTGAACCTGCTGTAGGACACATGGGATCAGACCACACTTGTTGTGCCTCCTTTGATGTTACTGAAAATCAAACAACAAGAATAGGAGAACCGAAAATCAAAACCTAATTAGGGTTTTGATCGAAACCCGTATAGAATAAAAAGAAAGCCCCAAATTGATTAGTAGAGTTTGTTTTTCTGTTGTGTCGTCTGTGTCACAAGGAATACGGGTATATATACTTAACCAGAATTGTGATAAGACTAGGAAACCACAAACCAATACTTATCACAACCCTTTCTTTTCCTTCTTATCTGCAAACCGAACCTAGACACTTTCATGAACCCTTCTAGAACCCTCTCATTGGCCGGTTACTAATTAAAGACAGTAAAAAACGCATCAAAGGTTACTTGTCTAGATCCTAGTTTTTGTTCCTTAGGTTTACATTTTAATCATAGACGTGAAGATTTTAAAAATGCATTCTATGTGTTAACAGTATGTGCCCCCAATAGGCACACACACTTCTAGTCGTATAGGAAGCGAACCAAATACCATACTCCAACAGCTTCCCCATTTAGGAGTTGGAGTAGAAGGACTATGCCCATAACTAAACGACGGAAGCGTCTAGCAACACTCACATTCGTTTTTAAAACTAGAAGTGTCTGAGATCAAGTTTCATAAATATTCTCAGTAGCATGGTTATGTATATCTTACTATAATCATCCTTTTGTTCAGATACCGTTAAACCATGGATATGGATCCTAACTCATTCCATATAGTTTAACCATTTAGATTCTCGTTATAGAACTTAATACAGATATACCAAATGTAATCAAGAATCATCTTGAATTACCCTTTGGGAATGGCCATGCAATTATCTGATTAATTCTGGAGAGGCGCCAATGGTATCATGCTGCACATCAAATAAAGGAACAAATTCTTTGCTGAATACAAGTGTTGTGAATGTTGCTTCACATCACTTCCAATAATAGCCTTTATAACTACCATTTTCAGGTTAGCGTTTGACTTAGAATTAAAAAGTGATATCCACACATACCAGAACTTGTTTGTATAATCAAGTCTAAGGATGACTTAACTAACCATTTTTTTGATATTTTACTCATGACAAAGGATCCAAAAGTAAATATTTGAAGGTTGGGGAGTCCAATATGCATCCCTTGTGAATAACATATGAGTTTGGTGGGAACCATCCATATATTCAAAGAATATAACCAACACTCACATTTGCCTTATGTAACAATACTCCCATATTGTTAACCGACAATGGACATATTTAGAATGATAAATTATTTAAGGATTAAACATGCAAATATAGGATAACAATTCTTATTTGTATGAATGACAAATACCACGTATCTTCATTTACCAGAAAGTAAAAATTGTCTTACATCCCAATTATCCAAATACTAAAAACAGATATGCATGAAACTAATTAGCAAGTTGGAGTCCAATGTATCCAACATTCTCAACTTTTTCTATACAAGAAAGCTAAATAGTCATCTAAGTAAACTTTCTGAATACTTGTTTCAAATTCACCAATTGTGAAAAATTTGAACGATATGATGAGTGTCGTATGTATATTTGCATACTATTGCAAGAATCATAGTATGAAAATGTGACAAAACATTCCAATAAGGTATTTGAAGTCCAACAACAAACCTAGT
The DNA here is from genome assembly GCA_026074375.1 of Tanacetum coccineum. Taxonomy (NCBI): domain Eukaryota; kingdom Viridiplantae; phylum Streptophyta; class Magnoliopsida; order Asterales; family Asteraceae; genus Tanacetum; species Tanacetum coccineum. Next base: position 12,031 of record BQNB010144752.1, read on the forward strand.
CCTCAGATATTCATCTTTACAGTTTTCTAAAAAATGTAAAGTATTCTCTCATTCTTAATGTTTAATTGTAACAATGGCTCTTAGTTGAGCATAATCTAGTTAGGCAGATTTTATCATAAATGAATAAATCCTACTTTAACTAGATTTGGTTTTTTCTCTAGCATCGTTGTACACAAACAACACTATGCCTTATTTAATTCGTACAACATTTGTTTTAAACAGTCACTAAATCATTTCTCAAATAGGTACTGTTGAATATTTAGTCATCTAAACACTCTAAATTATAGATAATGTTGATGTTAGCTCAACTTGCTCTAGTGCAAAATAACAACCCAGTCTCATACACAATAATAATATATATAAACATTATGAATCCTTAGTTAAATAACACAAGGTAACTTATCCATGTATAAAATTATCTTAAGAGGGTGTTGAAATATATCATTTAAGACTTTCTTCAATGATGTATTGCAGAGCTGGACTTAATTTTTGCAATATGTTTATTTCTTAAACATTCATGATCCAAGGTCGTTGTTTTGTTTTATTTCCTAAATTCCCAAGTGAAGTTTTTCATCCAATCTCAGGTTTAACATCTAGCTATGCTAGATAGAATGATACCTTTAATATGTTACACAACATATGAATTTAAGGAAAAACATAGTGCTCCCACTTGATGTCAGGTGTGCTCAGAAGTTATTTTAATTTAATCAAAAATCATATTGTGATTAAACTTAAGATCTCAGCTCCTAGATGCATGATCCAATCCACACTTGGATTCTATTATCTTGTATACTTTATAAGATATATATACCATAATGCAATAACACCTTGTTTGGATTACACAGCGTCCTCGCAAGAAGTAATCATACAGGAAAGAGTTATAAAACTTAATTTCCTTTTCCAAATATAGACTCGTAACCCTTTTTAATTACGCACCATCCTCGCAAAGGTAATCATTAAGGAAAGAGTTACGATCCTTAATTCGCAAAATGTTAGATTTAAGAAAACCTGTATGACAATTAGTTATCTTTATTATAATTAATGAGTGTATAAAAGAAGATTTTAATCATAGTCAATTGCTTGAGTAAGATTAAAACTCTTATCATCAGTCAGGCATTAATATGTATACAATTTTGTCCTTATGAGCCTTTCTTCAAAAGAAACTCATTTTTACCTCACATTTTACTGTTAGGTGAAAAATCAATCAAGCTTAAAACATTAATTGCCTTTTTAAGGACTGCATCTTATCAATCCATATTTCTACGATTATTTATCAAAAAAGATATCCAAGATGAATAATTCATCTTATTAGTTAACAGTTTATTTATGACCCTTATCTATATTCCCTCAGCAATTTATATTAAAAATATTCACTAATCACTTATCCCTTAATAAGGCATCCTGGCGGATTTAAATAATGTAGAGTTTACATTAATACTATGTTATGACATTTTCAAGTTTTAAAACCTTAGTCATGACATCACAAGTGATTCAAGGTTATGTATTTTGTTCTTGAATATCTTCAAGATTTGTAGATGCTCCCACTTACTTTTGTAAGAAGAGATACTTCCCTAAATACTAAGTATTTAAGCAACAATAAATTGTTCTTAAATGGGACAACAAAATACATTTTACAGTTCTCTCTCTGAGCATGTAAATAATATGCTTCATAAGATATTAACAAAATTTTAAACTTTAATCAAGACATAATGGGATTCATCCCAATCCATAAATAGATAATGTCTTAAATACCCTCTAGGTTGAAACTATATTGAGTGTATCTATGACACACGCAAATTTCTAACCTTGATAGATTTTGGAGGTAGAGTAATTATAATTATTAGAAATCAAACAATATGAATATAGTTTGTTTCAACACATTAGACATACCATAATAATGTGGTATTCTATGAGTATTGGAATTGCGAGACTACATCAGAATTCCTTAGATAACTTAATTCTCTTTGGATCAAATACTTGTCAGTTGGGTCGAGCCAAATTGAATACAAAGTATTTTAAAACCAAGTGCATGCTATAGTGTATATTTCTTGAATAATACAAGAACTCTATGTTCATGTGTTTACAAGAAAACTGACAAGTTCAAGAATTCTATGTTCATGTGTTTACAAGAAAATTGAACATGTCAAGTATACATTATAAGTCTTTGAATAATTCAAGGACTTTATTGTTTATGTGTTAACAAGAAGACATAACAGTTTTACTACTTACTTTATGTTATGAGTCATTGATAAATTCAAGGACTTTATAATTATGTCTTAACAAGAACATAATTATTCTAACAAAAGTAATTATGAACGCGAACTCTCGAGTTCAATAGTAATTTCAAGTTAAATCTATACTTCATAATTATGATCATATAATTTAACCATAACTATATTGATTAAAGCATGTAGTCAAAATGTTAAAGTAGCTTTACATTATATCTTGACACTTAAATGTAATAGGGCAACAAAAATCGCGTGTGTTTAAGTCCTAGTAGATTTATTAGCTTTCTTACCTTGCGGTCAAGAGAAACCAATAATCATATTGTTATATGTTATTCCTTGCACACACTTAAGATTTCTCCCACTTGTGTACGGGACAACATTATCTAATGTAGAAAACAATACGACAAGCGCTCGATTGTATAAACAATATGACAGTGTCATAGATATTACAAAATGCCTACAAGTAGCAATGTACTTAGGTATTGAACTGAGTATATGAAGTTCTACTTATGTAGATGAGGGACTAGCCATTCATGCTTTCATTAACTTGAACATTTTAGCATGCAATTCCTCCTTAATCGGTCTGCCTAGAAAGAAGGGTGTTTAACACTATAAGGAATGAATCGAGTCTAAGAAAATTTACCTAGAAGACCTGCTAGCAATTTTCTTTACTTTTGTGGTTTAAACTCATACATCGTGACAAGTGCAAGATGTCATTATTTTGGTATCTATAGAAAAAATGTACTCTAGTTACACAAAATATGTTATCTTTCAAAGATTTCAGAACTGGAAGAGAGTAATGAACGATTAAAAGTGAGTTCAAATATAATTGATAATAATTTAATAATAACCCTATCTTATTCTTGTCAACCAATGAAAAGAGATAGGAGTAAGTCTCACTCTTCTTACCAGGAAAAGAGACTATGTTTGTCTTCTACGAGAAAACAAACTTTCATTTACGAATTATGTTTCAATAACATAATTAATTAGAACATAGAAAGTTCAATTTAGTATTTTCGATAATTAAATTCTTAATAGAATTAACTACATAATTAATTTACTAATTAAGACTAAGATCCAACTTGACCTCCCACTTATTAACCAGAGGTCTGACTAGTGAGAAAACAAGTAGGGTAAGAGGTAAGCGACGAGCGTTAATTGCATTTAATGCAACTCTTAGATTTATGAGACCAGTCATAACATTAGTAATCATATAATAATGTCGTGAGCATGTTTAGTTCTCATCTTATGCCTCAAGTCCGAGGTTTGACCAGGTAACCGGATTTAAGTCCACCAAGCAAGAACACGCAAAAATAGTTAGAGGTCTGACTAGTGAACCGTAATTTCCATGGGTTGGAACGACCCTGAGGTCTGACCAGAGAGGCCAAGCCAAATGCACGTGTTCTTGGTTGGCTGTCATTGACTTAAAATTTACATAGGGGTATACACATAAAAGTGTCAAAAGCGTGTACAAAGAAGCATGCAAAACAACTTTGTAGCACTAATTTTAAAAACCTTTTATATATGACATTGTAGTGATACATTGGTTCACGGTAACTCCAATCGAACGTACAAAGAAGCGGAGAACCAGTTCAGCGCGAAGCGTATTAAAAAACTAGAATCTTTAGGAAAATCCTCCTTAAACTTCTCTTATAGTTTGTTCTAGTGGATGAGCCGTACTTCCCAATAATCCATAATGTCCAGTTTTTAATTAATCTAGAAATCAAGTTTCATAGTTTATAGTCTTATTAATTTCCACAAAAATTAAGTTTTTCACGAAACAAATAGCAGGTCACATTGAACATGCGTGTAATTAATAGACTAGTCATAATATCATCTTTCTTTATAAGTATTAGTCCGCATTGCATACATATTAGGCGTTTAAACGAGTAATCAAGTAAGATTATGCACATAAGGATACAAATACAAAAGATGACATTAAACTAAACATGTAAAATCTGAGGTCTCTTGCAAGTCTTCCCTAATTGGAGAACCATAAGACCCTCACTAGGTTTTCATCAATGTTCTTAGATCGCCCCATTCATCACAAGAAGTGATTGAGTGGGTCTTATGGCCGAAAAAATAAACAACCATCAAACTAAATATTTAAAAGATCTAGTTTCCAAAAATAAAAGATTTTATTATTAAAAATAAAAATCAAGATCTTTTAGATATATAGTGTGATCATAATCAAAAAAATGAAACTAATCCACTAAATTAATAGTTTAATTTTAATTCCTTTTTAACCTATATTAACAATTAATTGTTTTCAAGATCTAGATCTTAACATATTTTATTTAATTATGGCAAGGATTTGCATAATCTTTGCCATATTTACAAGAAAACAATAAATAAAATATAAACTCAGCAGATCAAGCATATGAATAAAATCTAGGCGTGTACAATTCAAGACATGATATAATTCAAAAAGTGTAACCCTAATGCCAAAACGAGTTAACTCGTGATGCCACTGTTGGATTTAACAAACTAGGTAACCAGTTTAGCTACGAGTACGCAGTGGAATGGATCTAGTTTTAGCACAAAGATTAACACA
>BQNB010144753.1:951-16812 GCA_026074375.1 Tanacetum coccineum
CCAGTTTATGAACATTGTTTTTGTTGGCTTTTTTATGCTTTTAGTTTTAAATTGTTTCAGGTTAGCGATTTAAGAAAAAAGATTAGTGTAATCAATGATGCCACTATAGAGGTATGTTCCAGTTAGGATTCTTAAGTTTAATGCTTTAATTTTAATCAAAATTTGTTTATATTTTTATTCATTTTATATTTTCAAGATTATAATTAATTAATTATCATCTATATATTGTAGGTAAAGGAATCTGAAAAGTTGCGCCAAATAATGCAGACAATTCTTACACTCGGAAATGCGTTAAACCAGCTCGAGGTACCATTAAGACTAATAGCTGACATCTTTTTATGTCTTGCGAGCTTTTAATGTTGTTGGGTTCCTTCCATTGCTAAAGACATTCATGATCTGTGTTTCAGGATCTGCTGTTGGATTTAAACTAGACAGCCTTCTTAAATTGTCTCATACTCGTGCCAGGAACAACAAGATGACTCTAATGCATTACTTATGCAAGGTATATGAGCAGTTCTCAACTTTTAAATATGTATATTCTGGTTACTCATGAATTATGGTTTTTGAATAGTTGCTCTCGGAGAAGATGCCAGAGGTGCTCGATTTTGACAAAGATATGGTTCATATAGATGCTGCCTCCAAGGAATGTCTATTTTAAACTCGGGATTGGGATATCTTTCAACAGTTATTTTTTATTTTTGTATTTCCCCCCTAATTTGGCACTCAACTAAATTAACAGATACCATTCAAGGATTTGGCTAAAGAAGTGCAAGAAGTAAGTGAAGGTCTTAAAAAGGTTGAGCAGGAACTCACTGCTTTGGACAATGATGGTGCTATATTCGTTGGCTTCCAAAAGGTAAGTTATTAGTTTAAATAATGATTTTTTTTATATTCAGGCGAATAAGATATTGTATATATTCGCTGGCTTCCAAAAGGTAAGTTATTGGTTTAAATAATGAATTTTTTTATATTCAGGCGAATAAGATATTGTATCATAACTGATAAGTATGTACTTGAATACAACCCTCCTTGAAGGGTTTTTGTAATACTGCTGAAGTTGAATTCCAAACGCTGCTGATCTCCTTGTATACTGAAGTGGTGAGTCATTTAGTAAACCCTAACTTTGTTTATAAAATGGTGTTGTTGTCTCATTCCGAGCATGACTTGCAGGGAAGAAATGGAGAGTCACTATCACAGTATTTTGGAGAGGATCCTGTCCGTTGCCATTTGAGCAAGGTTTAATCTATTTTCTTTTTATGTTAAGGTCTTGACACATTCAACTCTAACAAAAGAATCCAGTGTATTTTAGACCTTGCAATGTCAGAAAGCGTAATTCAAATTATCTGCCAAATGAACTGAACAAAATTAACTAAGGGCCAAACGTGTCAACGGTTTGAAAAAACTAAAAGTCAACCTACTTATACTTGCATCAAGTCATCTTCATATATGTACATTTCTACCTGCTATACCCTCTCCCGATCCCTAGCTCCTACAATTCAACCTAGTCACCTAGTTATAATACGGAGTATATTATTTCTGTCTTTTTAAAATTGTGAAAACGTTATATGACATGTAATCTAGAATCATTCAGACTTTAAAGCATCAGAGTTGCTATTTATACCATTAGACACCGAAACTAAAAGTTACATTTTTTTAATAAAATCTCATACCTTTTTGGTTTGTTTTGCGCAGTAACGCAAATTTTTTCAGTCTTTGCTAAGATGTTCAAGAAAGCACGTGATGAAATGAACAGATGGCAACTAGAGTAGGAAGCTAAAAAAGAAAACTCATCAGGGAACAAGAAAGAGGGTGTTGATGTAGATTCCAAGAAAGACCTTAGAAACATGATCCGTGATACGTCTCTTTCCATTGAAAAGCTAGACACCGTTAGTTAAAATCCTTTTTTTTGATACCATAAGAGGTTTATAAGGAGACCCTCACAACTCGTGAAGTGGTCTAGTGATGTCTGAAGCTATACATGAAATGGAATTTTGGGGTACCCTTTTCTAGTATCACACCTGTATAGAGATGTTTCAGTGAGTATGGTATTAACATAATATATATGTATTTGCAATATTTGGCAATTAAATGATGGGTTAAAATACTTTAATTGTACAGTAATTCAGTTATAGGTGGAAAATTGAAGAACACACTTTAATAATATGTTCTTGTGTTTATTAAAAGTTTGAAACATTATGTTGGGGTGTGTTTGGATTGAGTGTTTTGGGAATGGGAAGGGGAATAGGATTGGTCGAGGGTGTTTGGTTAGTTGATATGAGTTTTAGATGTTGGAATATATCTCAAAACAAAGGTTTCCCTAAACTCACTTTACACGGTGGGTTTAGAATTTGATTCCCAATCAATACACTTTTTCACAATTAAAAACTGAAACCCAATGAATAACCAAATGATATATTTAGATATGATATCTAAGCTTATGCCTATTCCGGTTCCATCTTATAATCAAACCCATACCCAAATTCATTTCCAATAGTAAACGATACGGCACCTTAGCTTCAAATAAATCTATATTATTGGCTTTTGAGTAACAAAGCTGACAATAATGCGACTAGTTTTATCGATAACTAGTTAAATGACTAAAACACAAAAGAATTTACCACAACAAGATAATGTAAAACTGATGGAGTATTTCTAGCATGTTGACAGGTCAAACCAACTTGCACCTAAAAGTTGCTCGCATACCATGATGAGCCTGAACGAAATTTGGACAAAACGCGAAATAGGAGTTTCACTTTTTTTCTTTTCAAACTGGACTAAAAATAAAATAAGAAAAAGTTTATTTAACTCTAAGAGATGAGTTAGGTTAATATAAGAGCCAGTAGAGTTAAAGTTATAACTTAGGTATAACTTAGGCATGTTTGGTGCAATAGGCCGAGGCTAGAGTTGAAATTGAAGCTGTAGCTATAATTTATATTATAAGATGAAAGTTAAAGGTTATATTTTTATAAAGTTGTTTGCCGAATTAGTTGGAACCAAAGCTTATTAATGTAAAATCATACAAAATACATCAAATTAAATTCACATATTTTTCCATATTTTACGTGATAATACATTATATTTTAAAGCGAATTTACGTTATTTGACTACCTAAAGTCTCTCATAAGCTCTTTCTATATGGGCATGGGCTTATGAAGACTTATGCCTTAAAAAAGCATACATAAGCTTGTGTGACAAACAAGACATATTTAATAAGTTAGCTTATTGTCTTATTCTAAAAGCCCTAATCCATTCATTTCGCGACAAGTAATAGTACACTTTTTCTCCATTATCATTCTACACAATCACTTTTATAAATGTACAAATAAAATCTTTAGGTGGCTAGTCATTGATTAATATGATACTTGTCTACTATAATAAGAGGTAATAATGAGCAAATAAATAATAAACAGGGGTAGTTAGTGTAAATTAGAAAGGAATAGTTATTCATACACTAAGTCGGGTGTTATTTTTGTGTAATATGTATATTGCCGTATTGTTAAATTGAAGTTTGTTCGTGTATATGGCCGCTAGGCCCAAGCCGAGCGACCCATCCACTTGAGTGGTCCCAACTGATTAAAGTCGGCCAGTAAGTGCGTACCATAACCAATATGACATATCGGAAAGATAAGGCAACGTAGACATGAACATTTCCCTAGCTATATAGCTCGGAGGCGTATTTCCCTACAAGTGTTAGGTACAATGCTTAGGGTAGTATAAATACCCCAAGCCCATTAAATGCAAACCAATATATTCTTTAAGCATTTACTACACTCATATACATCGCCTAACAACTCGCTTGATAGAAGATACTTACTCTCACGTCGGAGCTTGGTCCTGGGATAACCCCCGGGGCAAGGCTAATGCGTGTTGTCTTGTGTTCAAGATTGCTGAGGTGAGAAGCGTATTAGAAGGACAACTCTCTTCCATCTACGGACTTTTACCTCAACAAATTAACGTCATCTGTGGGACCCAAATTCAATCTGCCTAGTGATATAGAATGACGGGTCCTGAACCATCTACACCACTAAATGAAATAAGAAATGAAGGAACCTCCAACCAGAACACCACCAATCAAAGCATTATAGAAGGACACCTCTCCGCCCTCAGGGAACTCTTAAAAGAACCAAGCAACCATGACCTCATCAAACCAATGCTCCTAAATTTCAATGACGATGCTAAAGACACTGATGAAGAAGTAGAAAAGGTCATCAAGAAAAAAGGCAAAGAAAAATCAGTTACAGAGGACACAAAAGACAAAAAGAAATTAACGGTAGGAGATGAAGATTTAACCAAACCATTCAAGGAGGTGCTAAAATGCCCCTTTACCAGGCGTATTATCAAGTTCTCATCTCCAAGGCACATGTTACCAGCAAATGCCAAAATTTACGACGACATAGGTGATTTGGAAGACCACATAACCCGGTTTACGGGTATGGGGAACCAAGGAGAATGGCCCATGCCAGTGTGGTGTTGGATGTTTCAGCAGGATGGGAAGACAAGAGCATGGTTTGACAAGTTTCCCCTCAGTAGTATTAAGAACTGGGGAGATTTGCAAGTGAAATTCCTAAACAGGTTCGGGAATGCTTAAGGCATGTGCTAAAGACCCAACAAAAATCTTGAAAATCCTCAGGACGAGAAACGAAAGCCTCACAAATTTCATGAGAGATGGTGTAGGATTCGATCACCTTACAACCTGGTTACTAGTGTAGAATAAATCCGATCTTTAAGACGAACATACCCAAGCAGATTATGTATGACAAAAAATAAAAGTACGACAAGGGTTAAAAGAATGGCTAGTATGAATACTAGGTTAAACATCGAAAAGCTCGATGGGAATATTGTACAAAAGGGACAAGCAACCTGAAGAAAAAACCATACCATCTATATAGAGAAATAGATGTATGAACATACCTGGTGTAGACTCCCAGTAATAGCCATCGCTATCGTCACTGCATTTCTTGTAACCGTTACTGAGCACATACACATCTGATCAAGCATCCATATCATCTTTCAATCCAGCCTTTCACTTGGAAATCACCTCACAAGCAACTGTATTATTAAAAGTTAATGACTCGTGTGCATAAATCTTGTCCACTGCAGTAACTGCAAAAGCAGCCTCATTACTGTCTTCTCTATATTGAATAGTTCTCATACTGAGTGTTGCTCCCTATCACGTGATGGATGATAGTATATCAAATCCTGAGTTTGTACTTCTTGTGAACCAACTACATGATCGACATTGCCATGAGGTTCCGCCTTAAATGTATGACCGTCTTGTGGTTCCACCTCAAACTCATCTCCTTGCAACACCTGCATTGAACCCGTACCTACACCAGAACCAATGAAAGTTTTCTTGTATTCCCTAGTTTCATTGAAACCCATATTCCTGTAAAGCACTACCTTTGAAGTAACGTCATCTAACCTTCAAAGCTTTATTACCGACTATACCTTTACGGTAAACCAGGAATATCCACTTGACCTTAACTGGTTCAAGCATCCCTTGCTTTACTAGCAAGCCAACCAAAAAACCCTAACATATCTATAGGCGTCTTAAATTGGTGACCTTGTTCACTAGATATGTAGACATGGTTGTATCCTCTGCCCAAAGAACCTTGGACAGACCAGACTGAATCAGAAAACAACATACCTTAGCCAAGAGTGTCACGTTCGTCTCCTTAACCAACCCATTCTGCTGCTATAACCCTGCAACACCCAAATGTTTGGCGACCCCACTCTTCGTACATTGTTGTGTAGACCTCTGATTACAAGAATCAAGAACATTACCCGTCTTGATCTTCCACCCAGTCTGATATTCCTTTTCCTGCTCCTTTACCAAGCAGTCCGTGTTTGTCTTCTCTTCAGGTTGCTTGTCCTCCAACCGTCTTTGAGCCACTGCAGTATCATCGTTACTAACCTGAAAAACCTCAGCTTCACGATCCCCTTGAGCTCCCTGCAGTTCCACCTCAAACCAAACACGTTTTTCATCATGTACTCCATGGACTCCTGTTTCCAACAAACAGGACCAAGTTGTTTGAACCCAACTTGTTTTGAACCTCCATGCTTTTGTACAATATTCCCATCGAGCTTTTCGATGTTTAACCTAGTATTCATACTAGCCATTCTTTTAACCCTTTGCTAACCGTTTAACCTTTTGTGAATTTACCTACACAAAACACGATCTAGCAAAGTAACCTGTTTGTAAAAAACCCTTGCTTTATCGATATAACCCTAAGAATAAACCTTCTTAGATATCGATCAAACCAAGAAACCCTTCAAAAAACAAAACCCTTTCTTACTCAACTATCGATTGAACCGTGACATAAAATCGTCAAACAAATCGACAACCCTTGAATCAAAAAAGTATCCTACGCTTTTTGAAGTAACCCTTGTCGTGTTTTTAATTGCAAAACAAATTTCTAGTAACCTAAGAAACCTTGCAACCTCGACAAGTATCGGACTTATTCTCTGACCCTTTGTTTATTCTGATAACCTTGTGAAATAAACCTCACAACACCGAATCAAACAAAGTACCTTGTGCAATAACTCCCTTAAGTCTTTTACACCTTGTCGCGAACCCAGACAATCGAAGAACTCAAGAACTTTTACCTGTCGATACCCTACTGCTTCTTGACGTAAAAAAACCTCAACGCCAAGAACTTTTATTGTTGAGAACCTGGTAGCCCAAACAAAATAGATCCCTCCTGTTCCTTCCAGAAAAACCGAACAACAAAGACCTCTTCTTGATCGATCCTAGTTAACTAGAGAACCCGCGAACCTGAGCTCTTGATACCACTTGTAAGATTCGATCACCTTACAACCTGGTTACTAGTGCAAAATAAATTTGATCTTGAAGACGAACGCACCCTAACAGATTATGTATGACAAATTAGAAGGAAAAGATGCACAAGAATATTACCCTCAATATTATATGTTTATTGAGTAAAGAAAAGAATGAAGTACAAAACATTTCCCCCTCACCTCCTTTTATAGAGATGAGGGGGAGTACAAACAGGTTCGAAGAATATTGTATAAAACCCCTCCCCCCTCACATCCTTTTATAGAGATGAGGGGGAGGATGGGCCTGGGCCGTAGAGAAACCCAACGTTTTTAGAGAATATTTTTAGGTAGTTTCAAAATCTTGTTTCGAATCTGGTGACAGTAGAGATTAAAGTTGAGTAAGTGGTAATTAAGGGATAACTAGTAGAGCATAGTCAATGGAGTCGTTATTATCGTCGAGACACACCGAGCTAATTCTAGGTTTCATCTTTACCTTATCTCCTTACCTTTCCTTATCTTATTGCCATGCTTAGCTTAGTCGTTATTATTGTTGTTTTATTTGTTGATTTTAGTGTAGTTATGATCATTAGCGAGTAGTTTTGTTATATGCTTGTTAAGTAAGTTGGTAGATAGTGAATTAAGTGTGAAATTTAATAAGTGACTAGTGATTAATAATTTGCAAAGGTTATTTAGTTTAGTGTTTTATTTAGTCGAACGGGTAAAAGCCGTAAGATTAAGTAGGCATTGAAAACAGGGTAAATAATAATCTTGTAAAAAGTATTTCAATATTAAAGCCAACGATTAGAGAAACGATATTTGGAACAAGGATATTTAATTCATCATTAAAATCTAAAAACTTCACACTTAAGAATCTATCCTTTTTTACTTGACAAGCATATTTCTTTATATTTTTCTTCGTCTTATTAGCTTGCTTGTTAATTAGTATACTCTAGTTTATCGCTATCTTTAGGTTTAATTCAAAACCAAAACCAAAATATTTGTCATTCAAGCACCAAACGAAACATTCTCATGAATTTCAATTCATCTCTCGCCGTGAAAACGACACTCGGAAGATAGACTATTATTTTTCCTAAAGTAATTGTCTTATCTGACGGGATATACTATATATTATTACGACATGCGTTTGACGTAACATCAAAAATGGCGCCGCTGCCGGGGAGAGGTGTAGCGATTTTTACGGGATTGTTCGTGTTCGTGCCTTGAAGATCCTTTCTTCGGAAAGTTTATTTTCGTACTTATAAAAGAATATTAAAAAAAAAAATCCAAAAATATTTTTCTTCTTATTTTATTTTTATTTTTTTCTTTTCCTTTATAAATATTAAAAAACCCAAAAATATTTTTCTTTTATCTTAAAAATAAAAATCTAAAAATATTTTTCTTTATTATTTTTAATTTTTTTTCATTATGTATTATTTAAAAAATCTATAAATATTCTTCTCTATCCTCTTATTCGTTTAATTCTTATTCTCTTTACCCTCTTATTCATTTAATTCTTTTTCTCTTTTCCTTCTTATCCATTTAATTCTTTTCATTAACCCTCAATTGTTTAATTCTTATGGCGTCACTCGATCGTCGTTTGAATCCCCTTTACGCGATTAAAGAGTGTCCGTCTTGTGGAAATTTGCACACTAAAGACTGTAGTTGTTCAAAAGGGAGTCTTGAAGACAAGATTCTTGTTCCCATACCCGACTTGTCTCAACGACCCCTTAAAATTGAAAAAATTTGTCTCGATTGTGGAGACCCAGTTCATGGTCTATATTGTCGACAATGTGCTCTAATACGAAAGACATTAGAGGAAGTTTTTCAAGACTTCCAAGACACTTCCAAGTCATCCGATGACGATACTAACTTTGTTAATCAAGAGCCATTCGTTGTCAAACAAGGCCCCGGTGTCAGTTCCTCGCAAAGTCCTCCACAAATTGACCATGAATGTTGTTACGAGTGTGGTGATTCGTTAGATGGAATTTTTTGTCAACGATGCACTTGTAAGTCTTGTGGGAAAGGTGCTCATATTGGTTATAATTGTCCACCGCAAATTCCGATTATCTCTAATCCGGAACCATGCTACAATCAAAACCTTAATGAGATCCTACAAAATTTACAAAGTTTGCAACAACAACAATGTCCCTTTTTGGTACATTATGGCTCACCAATGTGGTTGTAATGAATATGATGGAGTTTGTTTTTATTGTACTGTTGGAAATGGAACATCAATCAATTTTTCAACTCCGTACTCTTCTAACGATTCTCCAAGTGTTGCAAACCATCCTCCACAACCCCAATACGTACCATACTCTTGTGAGTTATGTGGGAACGATTCTCATTACGGTTACGATTGTCCACCTCAAGTCCCGTTTGTCTACAATCAGGACCCGTGTTTCAATCAAAACTTTGATTATTTTCCACAAACTTCACCGAGTTTTCCACAACAATATTCTTGTTGTGAAGATTGCGAGGGTCCTCATGAGACGTTTCAATGTCAACCGATGAATGAAGACTATTATCATGAGCAAAATCCGTGTTATGATTCTAATTCTTTCGGTTTTGACCAATTTCAACCCCTATAATATACCGTCAATCATCCTATCTTCAATGCTCAAAATAGCTTTCTCAATTCTCAAAATAAGCTTATGGAGCAAATGACATCCATGTGTGATATGGTTGGTCAATTTATACAAAAGAAGGAAGAAGAAAAGCGAATTGCGGAAGAGCAAGCGGCTAAAGATCGATATTGGAAGATTCCCGTTTGCTACGATGATGACGATGACGAAGAAAGTTCTATCCCTTTGAAAGATATTATTTCTGAACTTCCTCCGTATGTTGCAATCACACCCGATTCACCAAAAACGAACTCTCTCATAATGGAGGATGAGCATCTTGACACTATTTCGGAAACGGAATCAGACAAATTAATAAAGTCTAGTGTCGAGGACCTTGTCCAAATCCCAAGTGAGTCCGAAGATCCTTCCAAAGGTGAGTGTGATTTGCCTCCGTATGATTTATCTTTAAATAATCATGATCTTACTTTCTCTAACCCTCTCTTCGATATCAATGAAGATTTTACCTCGAGTGATGAATCATTTTCTGAGGAGGACGTTCCAATAGAGAATTTTAAAATTTTCTTCAATCCTCTTTTTGATCTTGATAAAGAAATCACTTCCACTAACAGGTTGATCAAATTGAGATGAGGTGTTAGAAAATACAATTCAATTCCACCGGGAATTGAAATATCTTTGCTTTGATGCCAAATCCGATCTTTTAGAATCTTTGCTTCATCGAGATACTTCGATTAATGATTCTCAAAAGATCGATTCTCTTCTTGATGAGTTCGCCGGTGAACTCACTCTTCTCAAATCAATTCCACCGGGAATTGATGATGACAACCTTGATCCCGGAAAAGGTGAAAATTCAACTTGTGAGAGATTTGCTTTATGACAACTCCTTCTCTGCCCGGCCCATCCAGATGAATTTAATTAAGAAATACTGACCAAGTCATTCTCTCTCCATCTCCTATCCCGGTCGAGGATTTATGGAGGAGATTGACATTTTTCTTGATGGTAATAAATCAATACCATCGGGTATTGAGAGTGATGATTTCGACTCGGAAGATGACGATAATTCTACCTCTCATCCCGAGTTCAAATCATTTCATGTTGATTATCCCGATTTGGGAAATTCAACTATTGATGTGGTGGAAGACATCCCCGTGAGTGGCCTAATTATTTGCCCACCACCCTCCTTTCAATTGGATTTCAACTTCATTCCTTCTCTTAATGATCTCGGATCCGATCTTGATGTTTCTTCTCCGTCCGGAGATAGTAACAAGATTTACGATCCGGGGATATGCATTGAAGTCGAAGCTACGAGATTTCTTTCTACTCTTTCTCCCGTGATTGATACCTTACTTCCATTTTCATCCGAAAATAACGACAAAGTTTTCAATCATGGTGTTCTTGCTTCTAAGGAGAAATCTTCTTCCCTATCACTTCGGGGCTTTAAAGCTTCCAAGCTGTTTCATCAGAAAAGCCCGATGTTGATTCATGGAGGCAACACTCCAAATTTAGGTGTTCACCATCCCCATTTCTATCCCCCTTGACAAACTTAAGTATGGGGGATTAGGTCAAGCTAAGTGACCTTAAACAAGAGCTTCGTGGGAGGCACCCCATGTTTATCCTAGTATTATCGTAGTAGTAGTATGCTAGCTTAGTAGTAATGAATAAGTTGTTTTTGTGTTGTATAGAGGCTCCGCCCCTCTTCTATTTCTCGTTGCTTGTGTTTATTATGTTTATTGTCCAGGATTTC
This sequence comes from Tanacetum coccineum, assembly GCA_026074375.1. NCBI lineage: Eukaryota > Viridiplantae > Streptophyta > Magnoliopsida > Asterales > Asteraceae > Tanacetum > Tanacetum coccineum. The sequence goes on from BQNB010144753.1 coordinate 12,052, forward strand.
CCGGATTGTGATGACTCTCGTGCTCGCGGTTATGTCCTTCATTCACTCGAGCTTCACATCCTCAGCTTCATTTTGGGAATCCAATATCCTAATCTTTTCGACTAACGTTTATCTTTAGCATAATTCATAAACGGCTTTAGTATGACGTAGGTACCCTTTAAAACATTGAGGACAATGTTTAGTTCTAGTATGGGGGGATCTTCGATTTGATTATGCCTGCAGCCGTTGTTCTCACGTAAGCCCGTTTTTACCACCAAAAATTTTTGAAAAATACCAAAAAAAAAAAACTAAAAACTAAAAAAATTTTAAAAAATAAATAAAAAATAAGTGTTTTGTCACAATTTTGACTTTCCTGCTGGGTAGACTGAGAATAAATTATGACCCGATCGAGCGTGTTGAGCTCTAGCTTGTTCCTTAACTTTTAGACTAAGCATTCGCGAATCTTCGTGAAGAACGAAAAATGATAGTGTTAAGTAGAAGTTGGATGCTAAGCAAGGATTATTTGGAAATCTTAAGAGCTCATAAGTGTAATTTGTCACTTTTTCTCCCATAAGCTCTTAACCGGACTAATAATACGTGCTACTTTTGAAAATTAGACTTAAATCAACAATTTTTGAAATTGAAATGTATCAATATTTTTAGTCTTGGTTCAAATTTATACTTAATTTTTCTAAAAAAAAAACGGAAATTTTCCTCGCAATTAATAAATAAGAAAATAATAAGTTAGGAATAAATACTCTGTCAGATTACTTCAATCTTGTGGAGGCGTTGGCCGATTTGAAGTCTTCATATAAGGCGGGGACCAGTGTCATAATAAGTAGAATAACCTCTTGTCGACTCGCTATCGATGTGGCTTCGAGATAAAAGGCACCGGTAATATATTATGATTACAGCAAAAAAAAAAAACAAAAATATATTAAAAAAAATATAAAAAAATAAAAAAATAAAAAAAATAATCCAAGGTCGAAATGTGTTTGCTGCATCTTGTCGGAGGCGTGGCCGATGTTGCAGCCTTCTAAAGGACCGATGTTTAATAATGTTGCTTAAGTTTATTATTATTTTAATGGATAAAACTCTATTTTCTATAAATTTAAATATGCTTTTGAGCTAAGACTATTTTATGATTACATTGAATAAGATATTTTGTTAGACAGAAACCTAAGAGATTTTGAAAAACGAAGGTCTTTGAGTCCCCGAAACTAGTCTCCGTAGGTTCAAAAGCCCGGTCACCTTAGCCGATGAGGTTTAGGGATGTGCCGAGGACAAAGTCGCTACATGGGATGATCTCGCCTTCAAAACTCATAATCTCACGTGAAGCATTAATTTTGCATAAAAAACCGTTGATTCCATGGTTGAAAATTCGAATAGCACATTTCGCCTAAATATAATCATTGTCGGGATGAAAGTTTAAAATTGCAAATATAGTAGTTGTTAGCATCTATACTTGTACTTAACGGTGGGATTTTGTTTTAAGCAAGTTTGGGAATAAGTAAACAGCAGGAACGAGAATTTATCCTTTTTTGGGAGAAAAAAGAAAAAAAAATGGGGGGGGGGGGGGGGGGGGGGGGGGGGGGGGGGGGGGGGGGGGGGGGGGGGGGGGGAAAAATGGGGGGGGGGTATATAATAAAGGGGGGGGGGGGGGGAAGGGGGGGGGGGGGGGGGGGGGGGGGGGGGGGGGGGGGGGGGGGGGGGGGGGGGGTTTTTTAAAAATTCATTTAGGATTAAAGTGCATCTTGTTCTATGATCCCAATAATGGAAGTCAATCATGTTAGTTAGTTGTGTGACAACCCGAGAATTTCCGTTCAATAAGTTAGCCGTTTCCGTGTAGCAATTTGAATTTAAATTGTTTCTTAGTTTTTAAAACCGTTTAAAAACCGGAATTGTTTCCGTGGTTTGGTCTGAGAATCGCTCCGGGAGCGAACCGGGACACCAAACGTTTGTATATTTTTGCAATATCCGCGTTTCTATTTTTTTAGCATATTTAAAATTTCATAATTTTTGCGTGTTAACCTACCACGTTTCGTTATTTACGTGCTTCGTAATTAAATTATACTTATACATGTTCATGCTATATCTTGGAAATTAATTCTCAAAGAGCACTAGCAATTCCTAGAATGTTGGAAAATATTTTGGTCCCCCCTTTGGCCACTTATCCAACCGGTCACACACATACATACTAGCATAGGATTCAAAATTTCAAAATCAAATCACTAACAAACTTGCATGAAACTTGGACAAGGACTAGTACTAGAGATGTTTTGATAGGTGGATCATATATGGAAACCCTTTTTTGTCCACCAAAGCCCAACGGCTATACATAGTATTTTGTGTGTGTGTGTGTGTAAAATCCTTCCTATAAACCCATTTGTTTCATCACTTCATTCTCATTCCTCACACACACATAAATTTTTCATATCTTTTCTTTCTTTTTCTCTCTATTGCCGAACCAAAAACACCACCCAACTCCATTCATTTTTGATCTTTGATCATCCACTTGAAGATATATTGTTCGTGTTGATTGTTAGTTCATCCGGGTAGTTTGTAAAACAACGTTTGGGTTGTTCTTTGATTTCTAATCTACCTTTCGTCGTGTTTCTTTATAAGTCATCTTTATTTTTCATAAATAAGTTGTACTTTTGCATTCGTATGATTATTCCGAACAAGGTGTACAAAGCGGATCGTTGTAAAAATCATTATTTATTTTTCTATAAAACCACAAGTCTCAAAGTTAAATATTTTTGTTTATAAATGGAAGAAAATAAAAAGTAGTTGTACTTTTGCATTTAAAAGTTTATTGTGATTATGTTGATATATATATTGCTATTATTACGGCTATATCGTTTACTTAAAGATTTAATGTATGTTGAGTTAAATATTGTTGGCGAAGAGATTAAGTAGATGTTGGATTTGTTGTAAGCATAAGTTGAATGTCGAAGAGGTTTAGGTTTAGAACGGACTTGTTGCAATATTTGAGGTGTTGTCGAAAATATATCGGATATACTTGCGAGTCAATAAAAGATGTACTTTGTAAAATAGATAGTTTCACGAGTCGAGATTTATAAAAATGGAAAGTCTATATTTTTAGAAAGGTCATGCCGAAATTTCGTAAAACTTTATAAAAGCGTCGAAAATATATTTTTATTATCAAACTTATGATAAAATGTAGAAAAACGTAAGTATCGGGTTTAGGTCAACATTTTTAGTTATCGAGTCAACGTTGATGTGTCGGGACACTAAAAGACGAAATACACTAAAAGACGAAATACACTAAAAGACTAAATACACTAAATACGAAATACACTAAAAGACGAAATACACTAAAAGACGAAATACACTAAAAGACGAAATACACTAAAAGACGAAATACACTAAAAGACGAAATACACTAAAAGACGAAATACACTAAAAGACGAAATATTTTCTAAGATGTTTTGAAGTGTCGAGACTTGTCAAAACTTATAACTTTCGAAAGCATGTTTTAAAAAGAGATACGCCGTGTCTACTTGTGCTTGGATGATCAGTTCTTGCGTTAAGCGTTATTTGTTGTACATCATTCTTAAACGACAACTAAGATGGAGGTAGTCGCTAGAAACCGGTGAGATTCGATATCTTGTGTTATTGATCTGAGAAGTAACACGCCCCGGACCCATATTCCGCTGCGACCCAATTTGGGGGTGTTACACACTCTTTTACTCGTTTTGAATAAATGTTTTATAACTTGGGGTGAGAAACATTGCTTGTTTTAAAACTGGACACAAGTACTTTGAGTGAGATTTTCCCTGTTTACGTGTTGCCTAAGTAGCGTTTAGACCACTACTGCCCCACTTATCATGAACCGTCAATCTCTTGACTGGAGGACCGGTCGAGGGAGCGCGAGTGTTATAAATAGATCTATTGGGACTAATTATCCCTATCCGGGTGAGTAGCGCTCACTACCCACGAGGCTCCCGATAAACGGATATATACCATGTCAAAACTTAAGAAGGTAGTCTTGGTCAGTTACCTCGGGGGCTTGTTTCAACCTAGCAATATACTATGCTATAAACATAATTAGCTTCGGTGTCATGAGCTTAGCGCAACGTAAATACTTTTTATCTGAAGTTGTATCTGTTATAACTGTCGCATACGTTTTGATATCTTTTGGTCCACTATAATAACGTTTGAACTAAACCTATGAATCCACTCAACTTTATGTTGACCGTTTTAAGCATGTTTTTCTCAGGTGCTTAGCATGGATGCTGTTGATTGACTTATGTGAAGTCTATTTGCCTGTACCGGTTTACCAGAGATTTACCTATGCCCTTAAATACCGTCGTTGAACTTATTTAAGCTTCCACATTTTAACTTTGAATCTTTTAAATTTAATCGATGTAAAACTTAGTATTATTATTTTAAAACTTTGCAACGGTGTTTATTTTCAAAATGTACCCTTAGAGGTCGTTCTTTATGCTTTGTACTTGATATGCTCAATAAAGTCACGCCTCCGGACACGTATTCCGTCCAGGCCCCGTCTGGGGGTGTGACAGCATCTGATTCTGGAGCGGCTCCTGTCCGAAGAACGATCTCTCCTGTCTGAGGTATTTTTTCCCTCGCAAACGATCCCTAGGGGTTGTATTGCTTGGTCCGGACTTGGTTGTGCTAGGGGAGTAGGTGTTGCTGTGTCGTTCGAAAGCGCTTCTTTTGCGATGACTTAGACGGTTGAACACACTCCTGTCCTCGTCTTTGCTCCTAGCATCCGTTTTTGATTTTTCCCTCTCGTGG
>BQNB010144755.1:0-13242 GCA_026074375.1 Tanacetum coccineum
GAGCTTATTCTTATTATCGGCTGAATAACAAGACATTTTGGCTTCTTGAAAAGCTGACAGCAAATGTGATGCTTTATGTAGACTCATGCACTCTACTTTTCAAAGGGGTGTTTGGTATAATTTTATAAATTTAAGATTGTTATATAACTTATATTATATAAAACATTAGAAAACTGTAGCAACCGGGGAATAAAATATTCATGGCTGCACGACTTTCGACGTAATTTTTTTTATATATATTTTCAAAACGTACCTTGAACTTTAACGTATTTACGACTTTTTTATATAACAAACTTTATTTACCAAATATGGAGCGGCATATCTATCGATTCATTCGGAAAAAAACGTCACTGAAAAGATCGTCGAATTGCGAACAAAACGAGCCCAATATTGCAATGCTTCTGACATGCGTACGATTTTATAAAAAATGTTGAAGTTTAATATATATATTTAAAAAACCAATTTTCAAAACGTACCCTGAACTTTAACCTATTTACGATTTTCTTTATATAACAAACTTTATTGATCAAATATGGAGCGCATATCTATCGATTCATTCAGAAAAAAATGTCACTAAAAAGTTCTTCGAATTGCGAACGAAACACGCACAATATTACAATGCTTCTGACATGCGTACGATTTTATAAAAAATGTTGAAGTTTAATATATATATTAAAAAAAACAATTTCCAAAACGCACCCTGAAGTATGTATTTTTAAAATATTTACATATTTCTTTTACAGAACGCACTCTCACGTTTGCGCACCCTCAAGTTCGCTAAAAGTTACAAAACCGACATTCAACTTTTACCTATTTATGACTTTTTTATATAACAAACTTTATTTATCAAATATGTAACGCATATCTATCGATTCATTCCGAAAAAAAATGTCCTTAAAAGGAGCGTCGAATTGCGAACAAAACGAGCTCAATATTGCAATGATTCTGACATGCGTATGATTTTTTTTAAAATGTTGAAGTTTAACATATATTTTTAAAATATTTACGGAAATAATCTTTTAGATTATTAGTTCGTTGAAAGGTGAGTCCCAACGACTGACAAATAGTAATTTACGTTATTGATCTGTTTCGAAAATAGTCTCGCGCGCTCCGCGGCAGCGCGCGGATTACGAATCTCGTTGCAATATAAACCACGACAACATAAAACCTTAAACTTTGACACAGTATTCACGCAATAACGCGCGAGCTTTTTAAACCTTGTTAGTATAACAAACTGTTATCAGCTATAATATGATGATTTAAAGTCAACTTCCTTGAACAAATTAGGGACACACAACTTCAATACTGTATAGTTTTCCGGTTTTATTGGAACTTAAAACTTTTATTTAATGATCTAGGGGTCTATTGACATTAATGCCGAAAGGATATACTAGTAGAACATAGCATTGGGTGACGAGGTCAAGAGGTGGGTACATACGGCTATGTCTCCTTAATTACAGTATTAGCCTTAATCCTCGAGTTGTCCCACCAAATTATTTAAATTTCAAATTTTAATCTGTAACCTTTTTACATTTCTATAACAGTTTTCACTTTTATATACTACCCCCGTCTTAAAATTATTGTTCACTTTTGACTTTTTAAGTCTTTCTTTGTCAACTTTGATCTTAAATATTTTTGTTTGTGCTATTTAATATTTGATGCATAATATATGAACGGATTGAGTTTTAAATGTATTTTTTATTGGTATAATTTTCATCAAGTATTATGTAACATAAACAAAAATATTTAAGATCAAAGTTGATAAAAAAAATTCAAAAAGTCAAAACTGGACAATAATTTTAAGACGGAGATAGTACAAAAATCACTTTTTCTCCTAAGTTTTTTCATATTTAATCTCACCGCTTATTTTTGATACAATATCAATATGCAAATGAATTCAACAAGATTTGTGCTGTTTTTGTTTTGTAATATAATGAAAATCAGGTTGTAATGCTCATTATGAGCTGATCCAAATAGTTGTAAAACAAAATATAGTCAAAGTTTTCTTTTAATGATATATACACTAATATTCACAGGGTTGTCTTTGAGGGTGTGCGGTCGCTCATCCCGTTAACAATTGTATGCATGTGTACACATATTTTTTTTCAAAAAAACAATATATAGATGAGAAAATAACTTAGTTGAGTAATATGTTAAACGTTTAGATACTAATTTGCATTTGTGACACGTTATATATAACATTTTTTTTCGAAATACCTCATTATTTAATTTCGCTTAGAACTCTAAAAAATTCCAAAAATTTAAAGACGGCCATGGATACTCACACTTTACAAGACGTAAGCTACACATATATAGTATTTCACATACGTAATCTAACCTGTGACACATTATTCATATAAAGCTAATAAGTTTATTCAAAAGCACTAGTATAGAGATAATATATGATGTATAAAAGTTAGAGACAACTAACAGGTAAGAAAACACCTTGTATTATCATTAGAAATTAGTTATGCCGCACAATTCCTTTTATATGAGTATAAGAAATAATATTATTTTTGCTCTAAAGAAAAGCCTAAAAGATCAAAATAACTCTTTTATCAAATACACAAAAACGATTACTAGAACATCAACTGTATGTTTTGCACCTCCTAAATTCCTATGAGTGTACATAATGACACTTGATCGTTCACTTGTTTTGTAGGTCCAGTTTAAGACGCGTCGCCGGCATGCTCGGGTAATCCAAACTAGTATGTTAAACGTTTAGATAACTAATTTGCATTATATCTTATAAAGTGTGACATGTTATATATAACATTTTTTTTTTGAAATGCCACATTATTTAATTTCGCTTAGGACAAAAATTTAAAGACGGCCATGGATACTCACACTTTACAAGACGTAAACTATACAAGACGTAATCTAACCTCTGTGACACATTATTCATATAAAACTAATAAGTATATTCAAAAGCACTAGTATAGAGATAATATATGATGTATAAAAGTTAGAGACAACTAACAGGTAAGAAAACACCTTGTATTATCATTAGAAATTAGTTATGCCGCACAATTCCTTTCATGATTATAAGAAATAACAAGCATGATTGTCCGCGTGTTGCTGCGGGCGTTATGTTTTTTATTTTTATTTATTTATTAATTGTGTGCTTATTTTTTCGGTATCATGTTTAATAGTTTGTTTTTTTATATGAGCTTATGTGTTGGGCCTCATGGCACGGGTATTTTTTTATCTGAAGAAATCAGTATTTTTTTAAATTTTATTTATTTATTTATTTTGTGTGTGCTTATTTTTTCGGTCTCATGTTTAATAGTTTGTTTTTTTATATGAGCTTATGTGTTGGGCCTCATGGCGCGAGTATTTTTTGATCTAAAGAAATCAATATTTTTAAAAAAAAAAATCTATGTTGTGCCGACCAAAATTTTTTTTTATATTATTTTGTTTGCTTTTATTTTTTTGTTTTATGTTTAATAGTTTTTTTTTCTTCATATGGCTTATGTGTTGAGCCTCATGTAGCGGGTATTTTTTGTTCGAATAAATCAACACTTTTGTAATTTTTTTATTTTTATTTTGTGCCGAGTGTTTTTTTTATTTATTTTTATTGCGTTTTTTATAAAAAACCAAATGGGCCGGCCTAAAATGGGAACCCAGTGGGCCGGACACTATAGCACTGTTCATCGTAAGCACTGTAGCAAGTAAAAAACGACTTCGTATAACTTGACAAATGTGTAGTATTATAATATTATTTTTGCTCTAAAGAAAAGCCTAAAAGATCAAAATAACTCTTATGTTTATCAAATACACAAAAACGATTACTAGAACATCAACTGTATGTTTTGCACCTCCTAAATTCCTATGAGTGTACATAATGACACTTGATCGTTCACTTGTTTTGTAGGTCCAGTTTAAGACGATCATAATATTTAAATATTGACCAAACGTTACGTAGAAACACATGAGATATCTCTTTCCACAAATCAAGGTCCTCTAACGGCACGCAAAGAATAACATTCTGTATGTTTGTGTTTTGTCTTGTTTGTAAACGAATGAATTAGTAAAATCCCATCTATTAATAAAATAACATTATAAACTTTGTAATTTAGTGGTTGAGGGTTGAAAATCTCTAAGCATTGTTTGATAGAAAGAAATTCACGGAGATGAAACAGAAATGTTAAAAAAATAATTAGCTCACAATATGTTGAATTCAACTCATTAGTAGCAACAGAATATTAACAGTCATAATTTGTTTCAGTGATATCGTTTCCCATCTTCATATTTGAGAAAAGATCAAAATTATTTTTACCATTTCTTCATTGACGAGTATATATAGTTCCAAACTATTTTAGAAATAAAGATTGTATAGATCAAGCATTGAAACAAAAACGTCTAACTTCTTTTTTCATTTTCTAATGAATATTAATAGATATCTTAACAAGCTTTTTGATCACATAAAAAGATGATGTAAACCCGGTTGTAACAAAAACATGTCATGGAAATAATTATTGCTAAATATGCTCACTTTTTCAGTTTCTCAACCAAAAGTGATGAAAATGAGACCACAAAATTTGCATTACCAATTCTTCCCCAACTTTTAGGGATGGAAAAAAAAACCCGAACCTGACGGGGAAACCCGAACTAATTGGGGCGGGGCGGGGAATGTTTATCGGGTTACGGGGCGGGTTTGAGGCTTAAACGGGGAATTTAATCGGGTTTGGGGCGGAGAGCGGGGAATATTATCCCCGACCCGCCCCGCCCGAATAATGATACATATATACAAATATATCTACACTTATATAGTATATTTTTTGTATTTAAGTAAAAGGAATTCTCTAATATTGTTAGTTTTTTTATCTTTGTAAGATTGTTAAGCTGATGTTATAGAAACTTTGTTTAATTTCATATTATTAAGATGTAATGTTTGGCGTTTTGATTTATCATTAGTTTTGTATTATACTATCATTGAAAACTTAATAAGACTTGTTTGTAATTGATTATTAATATGATCTTAATTCTTTAATTTATTACCAACAATATACAAAATAATAATAAATGTGAAATAACACGGCTTTGATCAAGATTTTCACCCAAAGAAGACACCCCGATAAGATCCTCGATTAGTATCGAGGAGGGTTTAGGGGAGCATCGCGCCCCAACGGGGCGCCCCGATTAGATCCTCGATGGGGATCGGGGCGGGTTTGAGGATAACTTTGGTAATCGGGTTTGGGGATGGGGATGGCCGCCTCGCCCCAAACCCACCCCGTTGCCATCCCTACCAACTTTCACTAATTCTCCACCTATTGATTTATCTCCCTTCCAAACAATTGAATTTGATTTGTTTCCATTTTTTTATCTCATTTTTCTCTACCAAACATTTCATAATTCTCCACCACAGTTGAATTTGATTTTCATTTCTCTCTGCCAAACATTCCATAAGGGAAGAGTTAAAATCCTTCGAATAACAATTTTGTGGTTAGTCTCAAGTTCCTTAACAAAAACGTCTCTATGTGCAAATAGGAAAAGACAACCTTTGTAAAATAGGTTTTTCTAACATGTGTCCCAGGGGCACATGTTAAGGTGGGGACACTGGTTGTGTGTCACAGTCTGATTGGCCAGCAGTTATTGTTATTAATCATTATCGGCCTCACAAATAACTGCTGGCCAATCAGGCTGTGACACACAGCCTGATGTCTCCACCTTAACATGTGCCCATGTGGCACATGTTAGAAAAACCCTTGTAAAATATATATCATGCATTTGAATTTTACTTCTTTCAATTCTTAAACAGTTAAACATTACCTAATGTGGGGTCTAAAATATTGTTAGATTGTGTTCAAAGTGAATCTAATTTAAAGTTTACGTGGAATACGTAGAGTTAGATGAAAACGTTTCCGTTTAAAAATTTTAAATCTTTTGTATTAATTACCCGATCAAGTTTGACGCAATATAAGAAGTGTTGATTGTAGATTTACAATTATTAATACATAATCTAACAGTACAACCACACTCATAATATTTACTATCAAGAACTACATAACCATAAGTAACATGATATACACAACAATCCACGCAATCATGATCACAATGCAAGTATAAAAGTAAAGCGATAAATGTAACGAAATAAGTAAAGCGAAAGGTAAAAGAAAATGCAAACCGGACACGGTGATTTATAGTGGTTCGGTCACGAAGCTCCTCTTCGCCCTACTCCACTCCCCGAGTATCCAACTCGAGAGTTACTTCACTAATCAACAAGCTCCCTTTCGGCGGAGAAAACCTTATAACGTTGCTTACATTATTTTCCGACACTAAGCTAAATGTTGAGTCCTAATCTTAGCTAGAACTAATCTACCACTTCACCAATGTATTTTGAGGCCTAAAATACTAACCAACACACAATCAACCCTTTCGAATATATACACCATTCAGATCTACACACTACTAAAGATTGGAAGACATGGACTCGATCTATATGTAACAAATGTTACAAATGGACTAACTAGACTACATAACTTCGTATCTTGACGATGACGAAAGTTCTTCTCTTGCACTTGAGGGAAGAAGGAAAGGATAGAAGATTGGATCATATTTAAACAAGATTAAACAAGTTAAATGATCAAAGAAATAGAGATCTAGTGAGATCTAGAGAGAGAAATAACTGAAAGAAATCTATGCAAAAAGGTTGGAAAATAGTTGAAAATGAGCCACTATTTATAGGAGCTGAAAAACAGTCTGTCAGACAGTGGTGGCCCCCAGACATATTAGGAGGCCGCCCAGTATTTAAGGGGGCCGCCCCGACATAAGCTTTTGTTTTTGTCTTTTTGTGGTGAAATATTTATCTGGTGAAAATCTAACTTGTTTTAGGGGGGGAAATGACCAGATTTGAATTTTGAAATAATTATCACATAAAACATTTCTTTATAATTCAAAAATAATTTGTCTAATTGATTTTTGAAAAATTGTTTTGTTACATTTATAAAAATGTAAAGTTTTAAGACAAAAACTTATTTCTTTGATCATCCTACAAGTTTAATGTTTGTTTGTACATACCTTATGTGATTTACGTCGGGTGTAAACCAATGTCCGTCTTGATGCAGACTTGAGACGTCGAGAGATGTTGATGCATGTATGCATTGATGATTTATGTAAATGAGTAACTTGCGCACTTTACATTACGTATTACAAGTTACATGTTTGTCATCACCAAAACATAAAGAGACCATATAGATTAAATATCGTAATATTTGCAGTAACAATCTCCCCCTTTTTGATGATGACAAAATATGTAAACTATAACACATAGTAAAGTTGAAAAGTTACTCATTTGCATTCTCCTTCTCCTCCTTTTTTCAAAACAAAAAGGTGTTTCTCGGATATAGGTTGGAGCATATAGAATTGAGGTATGAGAAGAAAATAAGTGCTCCGGGTATATAGGTTGGATGAATGAGAAGAATGTAGGAAATGGGATAAGTGCTCTGGGTATATAGGTTGGATGAATGAGAAGAAGGTATGAAAGGAGGGTAAGTGCTCCGGGTATACAGGTTGGATGAATGATAAGAAGGTATGAAAGGAGGATAAGTGCTCCGGGTATATAGGTTGGAGGAATAAGAAGAAGGTAGATGCACCGAGTATATAGGTTCGAGGTATGGAGAGAAGTCATGATAAATAAAGGTGAGGGTGATTTTGTGTTTCTTGGATAGTTTAGACGAGGTCATGAGAAATGAGAAGAAGACATGAAAAGAAAATAGGTACTTCAAGTATATAAGTTGAAGGTATGAGAAGAGGACCTTAAGGTTGAAGGTGATTTTGAAGTGGAAGAGGTGACATATTTGGAGTATGAATGAACCCTTCATTGTATTTGACGATCCCAGATCCTATCTTCCTAAAAAGGCGAGCTTGCATCATCCCAGTGAAGTCTTCTATCCTCACGGTTTAACCAACTCCATGCTATTTACTCACATATCTTTGAGCTCCCCCTTGCTCATTGCACCCCATGATAATAACATTCCTTGCAAAGTGACTCTAGCGGATCCATGGATCAAATAAATTACCATTGAAATTCAAGACGTTTGATGAATGCAATTTAAATGAGTAGGATGCTTGTAAGTGCTCCCTCTCGGTGTATGCTCCCTCTTGTTTGGGGTACCAAAGAATCAAGATATAAATGCATGCTACAAAACAAAGTTAGTAGACAAGTGCACATATATATAGCAAGATATTAGAGGGGAACTAGACATTCACTTTAAGGTGTTAGTATTCTCAAGTATGGCACTTTGAAAGAGAGTTAGAAACTAGACACCTACAATCGTCATTTTAATATCACACATATTATGAGAATGAATTTTTAAAGGTAGACGAATGTCACTTAATATCTTGGCGAGATATGCCAAAATATATACTTTAAAAGGATAAAAAGAAAGGTAAGACGAGGATGGAGATGATATTCTCTTGGATGAGGATGAAATTGATTCCATAGAGCTAAAAAGATAGGAAAGGATGAGCGAGACTAAAGAAGGAAGGTGTTGACAAGAGGTTGTTAGAAATGATTGATATATCATTTGCACTAACAATTGATGTGCATGTGATCCTATCAAGACAAAGGTAGATGATTGGGAATTCAAATGTTTGTTTGGTGTTTTGTTGGTTGTTAATGTTGAGGAACAAAGGTGGGTATGTGAAATGAGGTTGTAGTTATTTTATGGTGGAAGAATAATAAAAGACGCAACAATATGGTGACTCAATAACACTTGAAGATTGAATATCTTCTTTATGTTCTTCACTTTCTATAAAGTGGAAAGTATTGCGAAGGAGTGACATTTGCATTTTGCAAATTACTTAAATATTTCGGATGAAATAATTAAGTTGTCACGGGATATAAGAGGAATTTTAATAGTAACAAGACTATTAAATGAGAGAAGAAACATTTAGAAGTGAGAAAAAACGTTAGAGGTGAGGAGACTTATTAGAGGTGAAAAGGAACGTTTAGTAGTGAGAAGAGACGTCAAAAGTAGAAAGACTATTAGAAGTGAAACGACTATTAAAAGTGAAAAGACTATTGAAAAAGAGAAGAACCGTTTAGAAGTGAAACAACTATCTGAGGTTTGGGTGTAGTGTAGACGCCTGCTCGTAGTAGCAGAAGAGAGGGAGTGTTTGGTTATGGATTTAAAAAAGAATGAGCGATATTACAAGCCTGCTGTCGGCGGTCCTAGATATATCTGAGGGCCGCCGGACCGCCAACAGGAGGGATGTTTAGGGCTTGATTTTTGACGAATTTTTTTCCGAAAGGAGTGACATATTAATTTGCATTTCTCTAATTAAAAATACTTAAATTACTTCGGATGAAGTAGTTAAGTTGTCACGACACATGGAATAGAAAATATACTAGAATCGAGACTAGTAGAAAAGAAGAGAAAGATTTCCGGAATGTGTTCCATCATTCCTAGGCCTAGATGAAGATAATTGATTCGTCGTAAACGACTAGTCGAGTAATATATATATAGTAATCATGTCGGATAAAAATTACTTTAGAAAAAGTAATAATCGATCCTCCGGATGTCGTGTCCCAACGAGAGATGAATTTGAAATTCAGAAAAATGTTTCCAATATAATGCTTGAATATCTTTTAATTTTTGGTTTTGTATTAAAACTAAAGATACCGATAAACTAGATTATTCTAATTAACAAGCAAGCTAATAAGATGAAAAATATATAAAGAAAAATATGTTTGTCAAGTAAAAGTGAATAGATTCTTAAGTGTGAAGTATTAGATCTTAATGACGAATTAATATCCGTCTAAATAATCGTTTGCTCAAAACGTTGACTTAATATTGAAAACAACTTTTTATCGCGAAAATAAAATAAAATAATAAAGAAAACAAACGAAGATAGAGACGACGAGCTTGACAATGTCAAGATGATAGTGGTCTTCGGGGGGGGGGTGGCTAGGGTGGGGTTTGATGTAGCGGGATGGTGAGAGGGGTAAGTGTTGTTCGGGGGCATACGAGAAGCTGCGGGGGAACCGAAGATACGTCACCATTTCCTTCGGGACAATGTCCAAAAGGAAACATCTCCATCGAAAAGGTTATGTCTGAAGATAACACCGCCGACAATCTTTCTTTACCCCTCAAGGTAAGTATTTTTTTTAAATTATCTGAGCGACTGCGAGGTTTAAGAATGAATGGAACCATTTCCATATATCGTTCTCATCCTAGTTTATCGATTCTAGTCCGAGTTCCATTCCATGTCGTGGACACACAACTTCACTACTTCAACTGAAGGGAGCGCGCGAGTTAATTATTTTTTAATTAGCGAAATGCAAATTAAAATGTCACTCCTTTCACAAAATTCATCAACCCCTAAACCCCTCTTATGTTGGCGGTCCGGCGGCCCCCAGATCTATTCTGGGCTGCACCATCGTGGTGGGGCCGGGGGGGGGGGGGGGGGGGGGGGGGGGGGGGGGCCACACAGGCCTTGAGATATCTGCATTTCTTTTCAAACATTAAACGACAACTCACCCGGGTGGCGGGGGGGGGGGGGGGGGGGGTGGCGGGGGGTCTTTCTGCTGCTAAGAGCTGACGTCTTTCCTACACCCAAACCTATGCCCAATATCTCTCTATAGATCAATGGGTCATCCTCACATCCTAACACTCACAAGCATCATTGCTTATGTTGTTAATAGTCAAGTGAATTTCATAATGAAATGCGTCTCATTCTCAAATACAATCCTTACAATCGTCATACTCACAAATCTCCTCACATAATTGACTCTCCTTCTCGTAAACCTTTTTTCTCACCTCTGAACACACACATTTTCACTTCTAAACGGTTCCTCTCTTTCTTAATAATCTTCGATAGTCGTCTCACTTCTAATAGTCTTTTTTACTTTCGACGTTTCTTCTCACTTCTAAACGTTCTTTTTCACTTCTAATAAGTCTTGTCTCCTCTAACGTTTCCTCTCACATCCTATACGATTCTCTCTTTTATATAATCTTGTTACACTATAAAAATCCTATCATCTCTATCAGACTACCCGTCATCTATCTCACTCTCATACCAACTCATCCCCCAATTCTTCTTCTAGGATATTTAATTTGTGAAATGCCCACACGAAGGGGGGTCCCAACTTCATCTTCACATAGAGAAAATCATCACTTCCAATATCATTCACACCTCAACATTAGTTATCATAGTTAGTAATCTGTAATCCTTAAAGCAGATTAATAGGAATCAAAGTTTAGTATTCATTGTTCTTCTTAATACTATTGTGTAGATTCCGCATATACAATAAGTATTCATAGTCAGTGTTTCTCTATAGTCAATCTGTATTTATACAAGTTAGCTATCACCCTTAGCAGGCTGCAAAGATCTGTTCAGTTTGGGACTCTCACACGCTGATTTGGTTGCTAAGCCAAAGACTCGGACAAAATACAAACTCTACACCAATCTTTTTCCTTTTCTTTTCTTGACTCTAATATAAACATAACATAAGCAAATGGCAGTCCGTACAATTTTTTTTCACTCTTTTTTTATATACATCATATATATATATATATATATATATATATATATATATATATATATATATATATATATATATATAGTAGGGATCCAATGAGAAGTAAATTAAAATAAGAAGTAGTGAGAAGTGACTAAAACCACACATTTGAGATGCAACGACTTTCATAAGATGCATTTCTATTCATCTAGATGCACCATTTTGAGTTTTGAAAGTTAATTTAATGTGTAGATGGTGCAAATTTATTTTCATGATTTTGGCACATGTAGAGGACCAAAAAACAAGAGAAATTATGAAATGCATCTAATATACGTATATGCATCTAATTAAAAGCTAGAAAACACATTATGATGCATTATAATGCATCTAAGATTATAGAGATGCATCTAATTTAAGTCGGTGCATCTCGGATATGCGGTTATAGTTACTTCTTATCCTTCTTATTTTAAGAAAACTTCTCACACACTATGTTTCGGTTAAAACTACGTCGTTTTGACATACTTGCTACAGTAACCGGCCCATCGGGCTCCCACTTCGGGCCGACCCATTTGACTTTTTTTTTGTTTTTCTTTTACTTTAAACGGACAACTTTTAAAAAAAAATTCACGGTACAAAATAGAAAACAAAATTACAGAAGTACTTATTTATTTAGATCAAAAAATATCTGCGACATGGACCAAACACATAAGCCCATATAAAAAAAACTATTAAACATGAGACCGAAAAAATAAATCCGCACAAATTAATATAAAAAAACTGCTCGGCACAAAATAGAAAAAAAATATTACAAAAGTACTGATTTATCCAGATCAAAAAATACCCACGACATGACGCCTAACACATAAGCCCATATAAAAAAACAAACTATTAAACATGAGACCGGAAAAATAAACCCAAAAAAAATAAAAATTTAACGCCTCACTTCAACGTGCGAACAATCATGCTTAACACATATTTACCCAAATCTCATAAAATTATATTAAAAAAAATAACCCAAATAGCCAAAAAAAATAATAAACCTTTAAACATGAGGCCCAACAAATAAGCTCATATAAGAAAAAAAACAAAGTATTAAACATGAGACCGAAAAAATAAACCAGCAAAAAAAAAAAAAATTAACGTCCCGCAGCATCGCGCGGGCAATCACGCTTGTTTTAACTAAGAAAAGATGATTACTGTTTTTTAAATGAAACCAATTTGGGCCAAGCCCAATTGGTACTAAAACGTTTTAGTAAAAGAATTCCAAACTGTATTTTTAAACCAAATGTAACTAAAACCGTTTTATTTTTTTATTTTTTTTAAATCTCTTTAATCCTAAATAGATCTAAAATAAGCCGAGTGGAAATAAGCCAATCGAATAAGCCTTGAAAAAACTCATCCGAATATACAAGCTTAGATAAGCTTGATATATACTCCTACAAGCTACAAGTCGAATAAGCTAAAATAAGCTAATCCGAATCTAAGAGCTAGGAGAGATGATGCCAACATAAGCCATGAAGAAATGCTTATTCGAAAATGGAAAAGAGAAATAAGACATAGAAAATGAAATAAGCTATATATATAAATAACCCTCAATAATATATATATATATATTATTAAGGGTTATTTGAAAGTTTAATTTCGTACTTATGAAAATAAAAAAAATCAAAAACAAAAAATAAAAAAATATATATATTTTCTATTTCTATTTTATTTTCTTTTATATAAAAATTTTAAAAATGCCAAAAATATTTTTATTTTATTTTATTCTATTTTCT
>BQNB010144756.1:0-16812 GCA_026074375.1 Tanacetum coccineum
AAATACAATGTATTTTTGGTATGTTTTTAGTCATTTAGGTTCGCTTAATATAGAAAATGGTATGTGTATTTAAACACATATCAGTTTCATTGCAAACTTTTCTAAGATTGTTAAACCCCTAACTTCCCTAACTTAGAGGAATCATAAGTATGAGTAGGGCGCAGAACGAGAAGAGGCTTTCCAGACTTTGAAGAATAATTTGTTTGACGCTTTGATGAATCGAATGTAGTGGTTGATGCGTTGAGTAGAATGGGAGAGTGAAACTAAGACGAGTAAGAGCAATGTCCATGACTATCCAGTCAAGTGTTAAGGACAAGATATTGGCTACTTCAAGTGAGACGTCCAAGGTAGAGAACACGCCAGCAAAAATGCTGCGCGACCTGGACCAACAAATGGTAAAGAGGGCAGATGATGGTTAGTACCTTATGGATTAAATTGTATAGTGAGTATGAGTATGAAATTCGCTACTATCCAGGTAAGGCAAATGTGGTGACTGATGCGTTAAGTAGGAAGGAACGAGTGAAACCTAGACGTGTTCGAGCGATGGCTATGACTATTCAGCATGGAGTAAGAGGAATGATACTGACAGCTCAAATTGAGGCGTGCAAGCAAGAGAACGTACTCGCAGAAATACTATTTGGTTTAGATCAGCAGATGTAAAGAAAAAGAGACGAGAGTTTGTATTTTATGGATCGTATATGAGTTCTGTTAGTAGGTGATTGTGAGTTTTAATACACTTGTAAAATATACTATAATAATAATATTCCAAAAGAGCAATTAAGAAAATTCCCTAAGGAAAATTCACTCTTAAAAGATATATATAATATAATATATAATACGTATATTACCAGGGATAGACTATCACCCGGGTCTTTTGCTGGTTTTTTCTTTTTTGTTTTTATTTATTTTGTTTTTTTTTAGTTGTTTCCCAACGACAAGTGCAATGGAAACCACGATTAAGCTTGGATATGATTTGGAAGAAAAAAAAGATTTTGATGATCAATTACAACAAAATGACAACACAACAATTAAAAAGGAACAATTAAAAGCAATTTAACACTTAAGCAATTAACGAGAAACAAATAAAACGCGACAATTAAGCTAATATACTAAAATTAAGTCCTAAAAATGCAAACTAAATTTCTAAACCTAAGTTAGGACAAAAGAAAATTTTAAGAAAAAGAAAAACATTTTTTGGCTTTTTAGATTTTAAAATATGAATTTTCTAAGATTTAATCTAATTAAAAGCTTAAAAATAATAAAAAATGCTAAAAATATAAATCCTAAAATTTTTATAAAAATTATACTAAAACGAGAAAGTGATGAGAAATTTTATAAAAATAAAAGCCCTAATTTTTACTTTTTAATTAAAGTTTAATTAAACTAATTAAAAACTAAACCTAATTATTTATTAAAATTATTAAACTAACAAAGAAACTTAACTAAGGACTAACAATGCAAAACAAAGGACTAACTGAGAAAACAATTAAAACTTAAAAGTTACACTTCCTACCCTGAGGCCCAACCCGATTACAAGTTTAGTCCACTTAAGCCCAAAATAAGTTGAGTCCTAAAAAGTGCTTATTATTGAAAACTTATAAAAGCAAAGTTGGAGAACAAGCTGGTGTAAATAACTTTAATGAAAATACTATTAGCTGAAAACCAATAATAAGCTCAAAAACAGCTTATCAATAAGCTGTTTACAGAATGTAGGGGGTTTTGCCCTTGGATTTTTATAAGGGGATGTAAAAGCTCACTTAAGCTCAATATAAAATAGCAAAATGATGAACTAAGGAGCTTATGATGTGCTTATGCTAATTAAGAAAAAGAGATTGATCTGGAAAACACAATAAAAATTATCAAAAATGATGATTAAAGGCAACAAAACTCCAAGAAACAAATTAAAAATCTCAAAATAATGTAAGCTCATAATGCTCAATAACAATAATTAACTCGTCACTTTTGAAACTAACTTTAACTATTTAATATCTAAGTATCCAAATCATAAAAACCTAAGCTAAAAGCTAGATTCTTAAACCTATTGTTTTTGGCTTTTTTTTGGATTTTTAGTGACTTTTAAACCTAAATGTACTTAAGATAATAAGCTTGGAAATGAAATCTAAAACCTAAATTGTATTAAGCTATATCTAATCTAAATCCTACTCAACTAATAGCTCCTAAATCCTACAATGCCTAGCTTAATTTGAAGCTTAAAGTCAGCAGTGGTAACTTGAGTTTCCACTGCTGATGTAAATTGCAAATGCACCAAAATCAAAATGCAAGCAACATAGAGTGGAATAAACTGCATATATACTCTATTTGAGTAAGTATAAACTTAACACAAACACAAAACACATTCTAAGATTCTTAGATCAAAATTAAGCAAGCAAATCTAAAGGCAATTTTTGCCGGTGCTAGAAAACAACTCTTTAAGCCATAAAATGACTATGAGCACAAACTAAACCTCAAAACTTTGTTAAAACTTGATTATTAATGAAAGCTCAACTGACCAAAGAGAATTCACCTAGTTACATTGACTTTTTGGGGTCAAACTTGCTAAATCCAAACACCCCTTTCAGGTTTGACAAATTTTGTTAAGCTATTGATTTTGAAAACTTTTGATTATCTCTTAACACTAGATTACTAACAGCTTATAACCAACTTAATTAACATGATCTAACAACTGATTAAGCAAAATTCTAGGATCTACACTAATTTAACGAATATTTTTGGATTTTTTTTAGATTTAATGACAAAACTAAAAATCTAAGATTAATAACTATAAAACTTAACACAGATGTAAACTAATAACTATTAAGCACAATAAGAGAATAAAAAGTACAATTAAGCAGATAAAATAAGCAAATAAGCAGTTTATACTATTAAGCAAATTTAAGTATAGAAAATTAAAGGGAAAACAAAGGAAACTTACAAAACCTCTAGCTAAACAGAGGCCCCAATGTAAGGCAGCTACAGGCTCTCCTACATAGTTTCTTTTTTTTTTTTTTTTTTTTTAATAAGCCAGGAGTAAATATCTTCTTGGTTTTCCATTACACACAACTTCCTTAAGCCTTTTCACATCTTTTTACAATGGTAAGGTATAAGATTTTAAGCTGATTTATTAAGTAATGATTAACTAATTTAAGCTCTATTAAGTTAGAGACTGAAAGAGCGAACAAGAGCTCTTAGAAAACTTTTGAACAGTAACAAAGCATTTAGATGAAATCAACTTATGAGTACCACTTTAAAGAGTTTGTGACAAATAAAAACTAAATTTCATTAATAAAAACTGAATTACATTACTTTTAAAAGGAAAATTACAACTGATTGAAAATTAGAATTACAATAAGCACAAAATTTTAAAAGCTACTCAAGACTAAAACTAGAAAAGATTAAGATCCTCCCCGTGTGTGTATGTAGGAGTGTTATTTATAGCCTTGTGAGGAAGCTTCTAGGCCTGAAATCTGTTAGACGCGCCCATCAATCTCATCCCTTGATCATCCTTCAATGATTGAATCCCTCTTTTCCACCATTGGATCACTTATGAGTTCACACGGATTGCCAGCGTGGCAATCCGTTTGAGACTCATATGTGCTTCTTTACTGAGTGTAATTAGTGCCAAATCCCACATTCTATGTGTTTTCTAAGGGGGGGGGGGGGGGGGGGGGGGGGGGGGGGGGGGGGGGCTTCTGACGTGGCCATTTAACTTGAGTGATCAATAAGGAGCTCTTGATTTGACACATTTGACCTTGCCATTTCATTGTAGACTTCTTGAATTGTCTTATTCGCCCCTCAATTTGATAAAGCCCTTTGTTTTAACCGTGTGGTGAATTGTGGAAGATGATGAATAGTACCCTGTGTTTTGGCGCCTATATTCTAACTGAATGGGGTAAAACCGTTTTAAGCTTTGATGAAATTGCAATAATGGTCCCTCTCTTTGGTTATTCACAAATCAAGTGTAAAATGACTTTGGAAATTGGCAAAAAGGGTCCTTGTGGTTTTACAAAAGGGAAGATGGGCCAAGTAATGGGCTTTTTGGATCCGGATAGGGGATTTAAGGGTTTAAGGCCCAATTTGGGTTAAGGGACCAATTGTGTAATTTTTTGAAACTTGAGGGACAATTTTTGGAATATTTCGGGTTTTGTCTTTTTGTGGTTGACTTTGTTGACCACTGTTTGACTGAAGCTTGACTTTTTCTGGCTGGCTTCTGGCTTTGTATAACTCTATCGTTCTCAGGGGCCGTAGCTTGCCCGTTTTTGACGGTTTTCTTGTGATTTTTGATATATCCGTACCTGCACACACAAAACACAAATACAAGCATATTTTTGCCATTTTTGGTCTGTTTTGGTTCATTTAGGGTCTTTTTAGGTATTAACGGATATGTGTATTTTACACTTATCAAAATTTCTTAAACTAAACGATTGCATGTCCTCACGCAATATCACATGCCTTATAACAAAATATCTCGAAACTTCCCCAAAAACCTTTGAAAAGTAGCAAAGATTTTTGTTGAGAGAGCTAAGAGATCACAAGTTATAAAACACCCGATTTCCCATTTTCAAAACTTTTTTCTCTTTTTATGATTTTTCTTGATAATTAACTACCTAACTACAACTTATTTGTGTTGGCATAATGTATTATTTTCATTACCTCATTGGTAACTTTAAGGATCATAGAACAAAAAGCACAATTAAGTGTCTAAAAGATAACTTCATCATCCTTGATTTTTCACTTTTCCCATGCTAAGCTTAAAAATAAGATCACTGCTAATTACGAACTAAGATGCTAAGACTACTTATAATTACAACTTGTGAATTTCTCTTCCCGACATAAATCATATATTTAGGTGTGTGTGTTCAAATTAATTTAAACCATTAAATCCACAAATTTAGATAGTTGAAATCCGACCAAGCTTTACACATGGGCCTTTTGGGCTAATATGTTAATCACTTAGCAAGATCATGACTCAAAGCAAACAAAAACCTCCTTAGCTAAGACATCGTTGG
This sequence comes from Tanacetum coccineum, assembly GCA_026074375.1. NCBI lineage: Eukaryota > Viridiplantae > Streptophyta > Magnoliopsida > Asterales > Asteraceae > Tanacetum > Tanacetum coccineum. The sequence continues at coordinate 5,007 of BQNB010144756.1, forward strand.
TTCACTTGTCCCATTAATGACTTTCTTCTCTAGCATCCCACCGTCATCGGGTAAGTGCTAAGGCTTTTGACACCCCATCCGGAGAATACTAATCGAAACGCATGAACTTCCGATGAAAAAGCCTTGTAGACTTTTGCAAATTTTGGTTCAAAAGAATACTTTGGTTTTAGAAAAGAAAACTTTTACTATTTATTTTCTAACTTGCAACATTATTATCACTATTTACACTTGCTAGGAACCGGTATCACTTTTCTTTCGACGACACATCGGCCACGCCTCCGACAAGAGCTCGGTTACTTAATTATGATACCAACCCGAAATATCCATCCTCCACCCTTTCATATCATGTCAATACGGAGCGAACCGACAAATGCCCATGTACTTTATTGCGATGGAGTTTGTATATTAATTATTAACACTAAGGATTTATAACTTGCATCCTTTTTATTCACCAACTACATTTTTATAGATTTTTTTTTATAATTTGATTAATTATTTTAACACTTTATTTTTGCAAATAGAAAAAATTCCGTTTTAGAAAACCAAAGTATAAACTTGAACTAAAATTCTTATTTACCAACGATGTTTGACTTCATCATCGATAAAGCTTTTTCTCTGAATATGTTGATTAGACTTTTAAGAGTAAAAGTCTAATTTGTAAAAATTAAAGATAACACGTATAATTAATCATTTTAAGAACTCCGGGGTAGAAAAACCACAAGTTATTCTTATAAGCCTTTAAGCTTTCCAAATAAACCTTGTTTAGCATCCTAACTCGTAATCAACACTATCATCTCTTATTCTTTGCAATTTAAAATCTCTAATAAAGAAATTCGCAAATACTTAGCCTATATAAAATCCAACTCGGCATATTTAAAATCTACTTGAGATTTAGCACAAGCCTTCATTTACTAATATTTCAGTCTAGCATGTTTAAAGTCTACATGAGACTAGCACAAACTATCATCATTAATTTTTAAGGGAGAAAGCTAGAACTCTACACGTACGATCGGGTCAAAAATTACTTCTTATTCTTACCAACAGAAAACCTACATTCGTGTCTTAACACATTTTATTATTATTGTATATATATATATATTCATTTTTTTTCTTCAAATAAGATCTTAAAAATTTAAAATTTTTGCTATTTTTGTGGAAAAACCGGACGTGGAAAACATAACAATAACAGCAACATCAATCGATCGATTACCCTCCCCAAACACAAACGAAACATTGTCCTCAATGTTTAAAGTCCGGGTCTCTACGAAAAATCTAACCGTTTATGAATATGCAAAGATAAACTGAAGCGATAAGATGCAGATACGGACTCCCCAACTAAATTCAAACAAAGGATGAGAAGCTCGAGTGAAACGGGATACAACACCGGACACGAGAGTCTTCAGAAATTGTTGGGTTAATCCTGCAAAAATGCACAAGAACAAACAACAAACAACAAAAAACTGGAAGAGGATAGCCACAACACATCACAACACATTATTTAAGAAAATAGAAAGAGAATGGATAAGCATGGGGTGAACTCCCACGAAGCGGCTTGTTTTTGGTCACCGAGTCACAAGCTCAACTCGATCCCTAAATTATCAGTTTGTCCTCGGGAAAGGTTTGGAGATCCAGGGATAACCAATTGTGTGTATCCCCTCTATATAATGCTTAAGACGGTTGCAGTTGACTTGGAAATTCAAACATCAGATGAGACAATTGGCAGTGCCATAAGAAAAAACTTCGGTAATAGTGAAAGGACCGGACCATCAGGACTTGAGCTTTTCGAAGAAAATCTTTAATCGGGAGTTGAAAAGTAAAACTTGATCACCAACATTGAAGATTCGATTCTTGATCTTTGAGTCATGAAGTTTCTTCGTCTTCTCCTTGTGATTAAAGAAATTCTCAGAAGCTTGATCTCGAAGCTCGTTAAGTTCATTGAGTTGAGCTTTCGATGATCCCCACAGTTCTTGATCAAAGTGGCATGCTTAGAGCCCAATAAGCCTTTGTTTCCTAGCTCAATTGGTAATACAATAATTTTTCCAAAACAGCTTGTAAGGCGTACATCCTTTGAGCCTTTGAAAGCGTTTCGGAATGCCCACAATGCAATCGTCTAACTTGTCTAACCAGAGGCACGGTTTTTCTCCTACCGACCTTTCTTAGATTCTTTTAAGTCCACTATTCGTCACCTCGACTTGACCAATAGTTTGAGGGTGGTAAGCGATAGAAAGACGATGTGTGACACCAAATTGTAGACACAAATTTATCAAATTTTGTCATTACAAAAATGGGTCCCACGATCGCTTATGATCGCTCTCGGTGCATCCCAAATCGGAAGAATAAGGGATTAAAAAATTTGACAACTACTCTAGCATCGTTGGTGGGGAACGCCTTGGCTTCAACCCATTTAGAAAGATAATCGACGGCTTACTAGAGTATATTTGTTTCCTCTCGAACGACGAAAAAGGTCCATAAATAGTCAAATACCCCAAACATCGAAAATTTCACAAACTTGGATTGCATTTTGAGGCATCTCATCACGATGTGAAATTTTGCCTTGTCTTTGACATGCATCACAAGATTTGATCAATTCGTAAGCATCCTTATAAATTGTAGGCCAAAAGAAACCGGCATCAAATACTTTCCGAGCGGTGATATTAGCACTATGATGGCCCCCGGTGGGTCCTTCATGACAAGCCTTGAGAATTTCAAGAGCTTCTTGGCCAAATACACATCTACGGATGATTTGATCCGCACATGTACGAAAGAGATAGGGATCATCCCAAAAGTAATGCTTTATATCCTTGAAAAACTTCCTCTTTTGTTGAGTTGACATTCCTTTGATGAGAAAATTCCCCGCGTGGTAATTTGCTATATCGGCAAACCACGGGGTATTTTGGTCATCATGAGAAGTCACCGTATTCAATGTTTCAAGAGGAAAAGTTTCATTAATCTCCTTAGGATCAAAAACATTCTCATACGGGTTTTCAAGACGAGAGAGGTGATCGGCTGCATAGTTTTTCCAAGCCTTTTATTTTTCCCTTGGTTTCAATTACTAAAAAACGAATTCGTGAAGAAGTGAAGACCCATCTAAGCATTCTTGCTTGTGGCATCTTACTTTTTGAAGAGTATTTCAATGCGGAGTGGTCCTTTTAAACAAACTTTATCATGAAGATATGATCGAAACTTCTCAAAAGCGTAAACAACCGCAAGCATCTCTTTCTCTGTTGTTGTGTAGTTCGTTTCTGCTTCGGTCATTGTCTTACTTGCATAATGAATTGGTCTAAAATGCTTCTCAATCCTTTGCCCTAGAACCGCACCTATTGCATAATCACTTGCATCGCACATGAGTTCAAAAGGTTGGTCCCAATTTGGAGCAATGAGAATTGGAGCTTCGGTTAATTTCTTTTTTAGAGTCTGAAAGGCTTGAATGCATTCTTCTGAAAAGATAAACGGGGTGTTTTTCTCAAGAAGGTGGGTCATGGGTCGAGAAATCTTTGAAAAATCTTTGATGAATCTACGGTAAAAACCAGCATGCCCGAGAAAACTTCGAATACCCTTGACGGTAGTTGGGTGAGGTAGCTTAGAAATCACATCGATCTTGGCTTTGTCGACTTCAATTCCTTTCTTCGAGATCTTATGTCCTAATACGATACCTTCTTTAACCATGAAATGGCTTTTTTCCCAATTTAGAGCTAAATTAGTGTCTTCACACCATTTAAGCATTTTATCTAGATTGGTGAGGCACGTAGAAAAAGAATTTCCAAAAACCGAGAAATCATCCATGAAGACTTCCATTGTCTTTTCAATCATGTCATGGAAAATTGCCATCATACACCTCTGAAACGTGCCTGGGGCATTGCATAAACCAAAAGGCATGCGGCGATAAGCAAACGTTCCGTATGGGCAGGTGAATGTGGTCTTTTCTTGGTCTTTTGGATCAATTGGAATTTGGAAATAACCCGAGAAACCGTCGAGGAAACAATAGAATTCATTTCCCGCGAGTCTCTCAAGCATTTGATCCATGAACGGCAAAGGAAAATGGTCTTTTCTTGTAGCTTCGTTCAATTTGCGATAATCTATGCAAACTCTCCATCCCGTTACAAGTCTTGTCGGCACTAATTCGTTTTCATCATTGGCTACTACAGTCATTCCTCCTTTCTTTGGTACACAGTGTACTGGGCTCACCCAAGTACTATCCGAGATTGGGTAGATCAATCCTGCATCAAGAAGTTTTTCAACCTCTTTTTTAATGACATCATGGATCTTTGGATTAACCCTTTTTTGATGTTGGACCGTTGGTTCGTAATCCTCCTCCATTAGAATCTTATGAGAATAAAATTCCGGGTTTATACCCTTTATGTTGGAGAGCTTCCAAGCAATGGCGTGCTTTCGGGATTTAAGAACCTTTATGAGAGCGGTCTTCTCATTATCACTCAAATCTTTGGCAATTATGACAGGCAACTTGTTGTTATCTGCTAAAAATGCGTATTCAAGATAAGGTGGTAAGTCCTTAAGTTCAACCTCAGGAGGTTCATCGATTGATGATTCGGCGGATTTACAAACTTTAAGCTCTTTCCTGATTTCTGGTAAGTAATTTCCTTGATTTCGTGACGGCGAAGGATCACTATTGAGAAGAGATTCGAAAAGGAGAATGTCCCCCTCTGGGTCATAATAAGCTTCATCAACTTCCGGTGAAGTTGGATCATCAGCTAGAGCAAGAAAAGTATCAGCTTCTTCCAAAAGTAGAAAATTACTATCCTCGAAAGGAGTGAGAGTCGGAGAAGAATTTGAAACAATCGGATCGTATCCGGCAGAAGGATTGTCATATGCAATTTCGTCGAAAAATCCTAAAACTTCTTGTGAGTATTCTTCACACGTAACATCGATAAGATCAACTTTCTTCAACGATTCGAGATTGTTGTACGAAATAGAAGGAGTATCACCACATTTAAGGGTCAAAGATTGATCATCGTTTCTAAGGGTTATTTCCCCTTCATACACATCTATTAAAGCATGAGCCGTCCTAAGAAAAGGTCTCCCGAGTATCAACGGTACTCGAGGATCGGCTATGAAATCAAGAACAACAAAATCGGCCAGAAAGTAGAACTTTCCTACCTTGACAAAAACATTCTCGGCTACACCGGTTGGTTTGGAAATTGTTCGGTCGGCTAATTCTAACACCATTTTAGTATCATTTAGGCCCGGGAGTCCAAGCTTTTTCCAAATGGAAAGAGGCATGAGATTAATGCTAGCACCTAAATCGGCTAGGGCTAAGCAATTATCAAACTCCGAAAAATCACATGGGATAAGAAATCGACCGGGGTCACCTAGCTTTTCTGGAAGCTTTTTGAGGACAACCGCACTACAATTTTCATTCAAAGGTGTCTTGGTTAACTCGATTAACTTGTCTTTGTTATTAAGCATCTTTTTGAACATCGGAGCAAACTTAGGCATATGAATGAGAGCGTCCGCGAAACTTAGCTCAAAATGAAGATTACGGAAAATTTCCATAAACTTGGAAGCTAGGATATCATCCTTTTCACGGAGTTTCTCTTTTGCAAGTCTTGAAGGGTAAGGCAAACTAGTCTTGGTTTTTTGAGTAACGAGAGGCTCATTGATTAGTTCTTTGTCTTGGTTTTGATTTTGGACCAAAGGAGGTTCGATGTCTTCGAAGCTAGGTAGCTCCGTATCCTTTGTTACCTCGGGTTCCTTTTCCACCACCGGCGGTGGAATTGGAGGTTCATCATATGAGGCACCACTTCGTGTGGTAATTGCCTTGGCTTCGTTCCTAGGGTTTGGAATGGTATTGCTTGGTAACGAACTTGAACTTGAAGCTTGGTTGGTATGATAGTTTTGCATAAAAATTAGCATCATGTTTTGAAAATCATCTTGCTTCTTTTGAGAATCGTTGTAAACTCTTTGAAAATCATTTTGGTTCCTTTGAAAATTGTCTAACTTCATTTGCAAATTATTCATGTTTGCATCATTAGCCTTAGCATAACTTTCAATCAAAGGTTGATTTGTTGGTGGTTGGTATGGTGGGGCTTGATAAACGGCTCCTTGATTGTTTTGACGGTTTTGGTTAAAATTGCCTCCACGGTTTTGATTCGAATTGAAATTGTTTCCTTGATATGGCTTTGGTTTTCCTTGTGTTTTGAACATTTGGTTGATTAAAACAGGGTGGTCTCATTTGATTTGCCAAATTAGGAGGATTTCTTTGAACAAAGTTGCCAACGGCGGCGGTTTGTTGGAATTGATGAATGTTATCATGAAAAGCGAGAAATTCATTCCTTGTTAACGGACAATTGTTGAAATTATGGTTTGAACCACATGTAACACAAACTTCCTCGACTGCTTTGACGGTAGCAGGAGTCGTAACATTCTTTTCACTAATCATCTTTTCTAATCGGCTCATTCGAATATCCATTTTATCTTCAAGAGAAGCGGTGAGTTGTTGAAATTCAAAAGAATTAGAAGGTGTAGAAGTAGAAAGAGGAGCATTCGTACTCACTCTTGGTTCAATTGCACGACTTCTTGAATAACGAACCTTGGATTTACTCTCAATAATGGCTAAACCATCACGAGGCATCTTATCTAGAAAATTTCCACCCGCGGCGGAATCTAAAGCATCTTGATCATTGGTATTCAAAGAATTGTAGAACGTATCAAGTTGATGTAATTCCGAGAAACCATGATGAGGACATTGGCGAAGAAGTCCTTTGAAACGTTCCCATGCTTCGTTGAAAGTTTCATTTGGTTTTTGCAAGAAATTGATGATTTCATTTCGAAGGTAAGTTGTTTTCGAAGGTGGAAAGAATTGGTTTATGAATTTTGAGACAAGATCATCCCACGTTAGAATCGATCTAGGGGGTTCTTTATCAAGCCAAATCCGGGCTTCACCCTCGATAAAAAAGAAAAAAGCAAAAGCTTAATCGACGTATTCGGAACATCCGGATGTCTAAACGTAGAAGTAACCTTGTTGAAAAATCGGAGATGATTATGAGGATCTTGCCTACCCGTAAATTGATTACTTTGAACAAGATTAATCAAAGTTTGTTTGAGTTCAAAATTATTTGCATTTATTAGTGGAACAACAATTGCATCTTCGTATCCCTCGATAGGAGCTTGTAGCATTTGAGACATGGTACGATTGTCGGCCATTGGAAACTCGGGTTCCTCAACAATAACCGGTGTTATTTGTTGTCGACGATTTCGATGAACGAGTGCGCATGCACTAAAAATAGAGAAAACAAAAGAAAACAAAAATTACACTAATTTTTTTTATATTTTTTTTAACAATCTATTTTAAACGGATACACTTTTACTTTTTTATTAAACTTTAATTAAACTAATTAAAAATTTAACCTAATTATTAATTAAAATAGAAACTTTAACTAACTATACTAATAAAGGACTAACTATGCAAGTCCTTAAAGGACTAACAGTGCAAAACAAAGGACTAACGGAGAAAACAATTAAAACTTAAAAGTTACAAAAACTACCCTGAGGCCCAACCCGATTACACCCTAAGTCCATTAAGCACTTGAATTTTAAAAAGTGCTTAAAATGAAAAACTTAAAGAAGCAAAGTTGGAGAACAGATGGAAGTGAACAATTTTAACAAAAGCACTTAGGGCTGAAAAGCACAAATAAAGCTCATATAAGAGCTTTCAATAAGCTGTTCCTCGTAACTAAGGACTTCACTTTAGTTTACTAACTTTGCTGTAAAATGTCATTTACGCTCAAAATGAAAAAGGAAGGTGTTCTAAAAGCTTATGAGTTGCTTAATCTAAAAATATGAAAGGAAAATCAAGCTAGAAACACTGAATGACACTTAAATTTTGGATGATGAAGTAGCTAACACAAGAATGCTTAAAAGGCAAAATAGATACTGAGTTATGATGACTTATAAATTCAACTACAAGCTACATATTTTAACAATAAAATCTAACACTATTAAGCTAGAATTTAAATCTTAAAAAAGCTAAACTATCTAACTACTGTTTTGGCTCTTGGCTTTTTTGTGACTTTTTAAAGATAATTGAACTTAAGCAAATAAGCAGTGAATGAAAAATTAAGACTAATTTACAACTAACGCTATGATTAACTTTAAACTACTCACTTTTAAGACCTTATATCCTAGATTTGCTAACTAAATGGACTAGAATGACTCTAGTGAAACTGCCTTTGCTGGTGCAAATGGCAAATGCCTAGTCCACAATTGCAGGATACCTTAAGAGGTATACCTGCACTACACAATCTTAATGAATGTGTATGAACACAATATATTCACAACAAAAGCTCAAAGGACATAGATCAACTTTAAGCTAGAAAACAAATAGAGATAAGCTCCCCTGGTGCACATCTTAGCTAAATAAGCTACAAAATCACTTTAACTTCAAACTAAGTATTCAAATCTTTTTAAAACTTGTTATCTTATGAAACCTCAGCTGTTTAGAAATAATTTACCAAATAGATTTGACTTTTACAGGTCAAATAAGCTTAAACCAAACACCCCTTTAAATTCATGACAGTTTTGAAAAAGCTTTTAAAACTAAGATCTACTTATCATAATCTTAATTACCAGATGAAATACACTTTTAACCTAACTTCTTAAACATAAATATAACAACTGAATAAGCAAGCAATCTAAGATTTACACTACTTTCTACTATTTTTGTTTTTTTTATAGATTAATAATGACATAAATGAAAACTTAAGATTTTTAACTACCTAATCAAAAACAGATGATCTAACTAATCTAATAAGCAATATTAAAGATATTTAAGCACAAATAAGCAACTATTATAAGCAAATAAGCAGATTTAAGCATAGAAAGTAAAATAGGAAATTCTTGAAAGTAAAACTTTAGGAAATTAAAGAGAAACTTACAAAGCCTCTAGCTAAACAAGAGGAACCAATTAAGGCAGCTACAAGCTCCCTAGCTTAATAATAAGCTAGGGTAATAGTCCATGAGATCTCATCCATTTCTAGATCTCCTTCCAAAAGCTCACAATTCCAAAAGCTAAGGTAATTAGTCATTTTAAGCTGATTATATGTTTAGATATGATTAAGGCTGGATTAAGTAAGCTCAATTTCAGCTTATAGACTGAAAGAGCTGAATGTGAGCTTATTAGAGCTTATTAAGACAATATTGAGCTTATGAGTAAAGATTTAGAATAATGAAGACAAACACTAAATTTTATTGCATAAAAACTTTCATCACATTATATAAAAGAGAGTTACATGATTTAAAGGAAAATTACAATAAGCAAAGCTTAACTACCTAAATGACTAAAAAAACTAGAAAAAGGAAAATTAAAAAGTGTAAGATAAAAAAAAAGTGTATGGTGTGTGTGGTGTGTGAGGTGAGGCTTATTTATAGCTCTTAGGAAGAAGCTTTAGGGTTCCTGAATCCTACTCCAAGCTTCAATCGCCCCTTGATTCTTCTTTTCATCTTTGATCTCTATTTTTGAGCCGATAGATCATTGAGTGTCCTCACACGGATTGCCAAGCTGGAAATCCATGTGAGGCTCACTTGTGCTTCTTCTCTGAGTGGTTTGAGAGGAAAACCCGCATATACTTGTGCTTTCACCATTGCTGACGTGTCCTTCCTTGAGAGTGAGCTTAAGAAGGCACTTGATTTGACTAATATCTCCTTACCATCATGCTTAGGAGCTCATGAATAGACTTCTGTTGGAACTTATTGAAAACGACTAAGTGTCGTTTCTGCTGTTAGAGATGTTCGCTTCTGCTGATAGGCATTAAGTCGTTCCTGCTGTAGTTAAGTAAACGTTCCTGCTGATTGTGTTTCTGCTGGTCATGTTCTCGTTCCTGCTGACAGAGATAGAATCTGCTGATTATGTTTCTGCTGGTCATGTTCTCGTTCCTGCTGACAGAGATAGAATCTGCTGATTGTTATTTATAGACGTAATTAATGTAATTAAGGATTTATAGTTATATTCTAGTATTATCTCATTAATATAGGAATGAGATAAATTAGGAAGAGATTGATATTGATGTATATCTCTACGAATTTTAGTTTTCTTGTTGACCAATTTAGGGTTTCTTCTCTATAAAAGAAACCTTTAGATTACGCATTACACAAACAGTTTATTATCAATAGAGAGATCCATAGAGGATCATTGTTTATATTTGTTCTTCTTTATACTGCATTGTTTAGTTTCCGCCTAAACAATTGTTAGAGTCTCTCACGTATATACTTGTGATTACATAAGTACTATACAACCACAAAGGCTAGAAGATCTATCTAGTTCTAGATCCTAACAATTATCTAGTTCTAGATCCTAACAAGTGGTATCAGAGCCTGGAGAGAGCCTCTGATAAAGAAGAATCACTTGTTACCACAACAAAACTTTGTTTCTCTATCTGTTAACTATGACAGAACCCATGCCTACTATACCTACTCAGTCACCATTCACTTATCCTAACCCTAATCCATCTGCTTCACCTTCATTCACTCAAGATGATACCTCGGAATCTTTCATACCTGAACTCACACAACCAATGCCTACATTTGGCACACCCAGTGGGACATTCACTCAAACTGCTTTCTCACAACCTGCTGTTCACTTTCAATAGACTCAACCTACTCAGACCAACCAAACTGGTCAACAGTACCCTAACAAGGTCCAGTCACAACAGTTTCAACAGTTCCAAACAGCCTCTATCTCTGCCAACAATGCAAAATTTCCTTATCTGGAGAAGGACAAATATGAGATATGGGCTATGAAGATGGAGTACTGGATACAGAATGCTGATCATAATCTTTGGAGGATTGTTCAGCAAGGGAACAGTCCAAAGAGGTTGGGAAAAGATGAAAAAGGAAATACAATTGTTCATCCTCATGTCTCTCTTGATGAGCATGTTGCTGTACAAAGGGAAAATAAGGTGAGAACCTTGTTGCTTCAAGCTCTACCTATGATGATGCAAGGGATATTTGGATGGCAGTTAAGACTAGGTTTGGTGGGAATGAAGAATCAAAGAAGATGAGGAAGACCATGCTCAAACAGCAGTTTATAGAATTCTCTGTGACAGAAGAAGAAGGCCTACACAAGGGTTATGACAGGTTTCAGAAGATTCTGAGCCAGTTGAATCAAGTACAGGCAAGGCCAGACAATGATGACATCAACCTGAAATTTCTTAGAGCACTTCCTTCTGCCTTGGCATTAAAAACAAGAGGTGGTCTTGACTCAATGAGCTTTGATGACCTGTATAACAAACTAAGGTCACTTGAACTTGATGTCAGAATTGGTCATAGTTATGGTGTGAAAGCTGCTGCTGCTCCCACTCATTCTGCTTTCATCGGAGCTGCCCAGAGTATTGTTCCATCAGTTTCTCAGATATCTGGTCGTTCTGACAGCATAATGGAATGTGTTTTGCATTCTTTTGTTGCTGAGAATGAACCAGATCAAGATATGATCTTTGAAGACTTTGACCAGGTTGATCAGTTGGAGATGGAAGAATTAGACTTAAAGTGGCAAATGGCTATGCTCTCCTTGAGGATTAATAGATTTGAGAAGAAGGCAGGATGAAAGATGAACTACAACAATAAGCAACCTGCCAGATTTGACAGAAGGAAGGTTAGATGCTATAAATGTCTTCAAGTGGGACGTTTTGCTAGGGAGTGTAATGTGAAGACAGTTGATGATAAGGCTAGGTATTCTGCCTTTAAGGTCACAGAAGTTAAGACAGACGAACCAAAAGCTTTGTGTAGGTCTTTAGATCATTCGATTAACACAAGAACACACAAGATTAGACTTTAAATTGACTTGTATTAAAGAAAA
>BQNB010144758.1:0-16811 GCA_026074375.1 Tanacetum coccineum
ATATATATATATATATATATATATATATATATATATATATATATATATATATATATAATTGATACATGTATTATCTAAGAGTGATGGTGATACTATGTTGATTTGATTTGAGATAATGTTGATTAGCAGTCATATTTTAATCATGAGAAACCTACATGATTATGGAGCTAATTAGATGAATGTTAAGCTCGTAATTTCATAAACTATTTGCACCAAACTTAAATCTCATTTTAAAGGACAATTCTTGAAATGTCCCATGACCTTAGTGACTTTGCTTAAATGCCCCATGCGACTTGAATTTTCTTTAAATGCCCATGCGACTTAAACGACTAATAATATTATGCAACTTATGAAAAATCACCAAATATCCCTTTCTCAATTATTGGTGTACTTTTTGAAGTACATTTGTGTAAGACTTTTACAGTGTACTCTTTATGCGACTTCAAAATTATTTTTTATGCAACTTGTCTTTTTCAAAAAAGAAAATTTACATACGCAATCTAAACAAATTTCTTATGCGACTTGTACCCTTATAAATATCAAAAAAATAAAACACACACACCAGGTCTCAGCTTTCAGTTAACAAAACACACACACACACACATTAAAAAAGAAAAAACTCTCATCTTATCTCACAAAACTAACTTTATCACTTTAAAAAAATAGATACACACTACCACCATCCCCAACACTATAACTCCACCCACAAGAACACAAGCACCGCCGGACCACCACAGTTGCGAGACCACCACGCCTCAACACGCAGCCACCCAAACCACCACGCCGGCCACCCAACATCCATAGTTGCGAGACCACCACGCCGTCTCTTAATCGCCCGAGTCGCTGGAAAGACTGCCACCGCTGAGCCGCCGTCACCACCGCCACGCCTCGCCACTGCCGACTTCACCAACTACCACACAATAATACCACCGAATTAATTAAGTTTTAAGGTATTTTTGAAGTTATTTTTATACATCTTGACAATTAATTAACTTTTGAGAATATTTTTATAGATCTATAGTTTTTATATCTAGAACTATTGTTTTTTTATAGATCCATAGTTTATAAATGTAAATTTATGGTTTTTAAATGTAGATCTAAGGTTTTACTAATTTGTTTTGCGTTTTTTTGACCAGCTGCATATTTCGCCAGAAAAATCATACTTGCCAGAAAAAGTTTCGCTCGAAACAGCCTAGCCAAATTCCACGCCTGCCGCCGCTGCTGTTGCCCAGGCCGCCCCACCATTGTCGTCGTTGTTGCTTGAGTATGAACAAGAAGACCTAGAATTGATGGTGAGAGAAAATATAAATAAAGAGGTGATGAAACGATAGATGGTATTGTGGCTGATGACGTATAGTAGGTATACCAAGCCTCCAGGATTGGGCCACACCATCACTTGGGATTATGGGCCTAACTTAGCAGTCATGGGCCGAAACTAAGCCCAATCCGGCACTGGTAACGGCCTGGACGCGGACCTAACTATAGGTTACTTCCGTCCGCGGAAAACATACGCATCCGTGCACACGATTATTGCGGAATCTTGCCCGACAAGGGACCCACTCCGACCACTAACGAGACAAACGAAATATTAGGAAACCCTAATATTTCACTCGCTTATAAAAGGGACCCTCTGACACAATGAACAGTACGATTTTCTCACTCTACATACACACAACACTCTCGTCTCTGCTACCATGTGTACTTACTCTCACAGCCGTGAGTCTAATACGTGAGGATTCCGAGTCCCCACGGTAAGCTATCGTTTTCAAATTCAATTGTGCAGGAAATCAATTCACCTCTCTTGCTCTAGTACAAGATCTGACACTCAAATCATTTGGAGGCCCGGCCCAACGAAGGATTTAGGCCATATTCTAAGCTTGGCCCGATGTATGACTATAACAATGGCGCCAGCCGGAGAGACCCATAACAGCAACCTAAACGTTATCTAAAATACTCATGCATCATCACTGCGTGAACAACACCCCAACCATTCCCAGTGACCGCCGTGCGGAACAGAACCGGGTAAGAAGTGGCCTACAAGGTCTCGAGGAGCCTACGTCCGACGAGGTCCTAAGAGAACTGTGTGACAAAAACTACCACCAACTGTTGCCGCTCATCGCTGAAAAAATGAAAAAAGAAAAAGAGCAGCAAGATAAGCTCAACGCGGTGAAGGCACGCCTACTCTACGGTGATGAATCGGGAAAAAACCCAAAAAATCATGAAGAGTCACATTACTCCGAATCCAAGACACAACCGCACCGAACAGAAGCCAAGAAGGAGGCTAGGAAGTATGCACTCCGAAGCCCAAACACCAATATCCAGTGTACTTCCAAAAGACTCAGACGAAACAGATCACCTTCACCTCGGCCAGGCCGCGTAAGAAGTCATAATCCATAGGTTGGGAGGGAAATAACAAAGCGCATCTCACATTCTGACGCCGCCACCAGAGACCCCCACGCAAAGGAACCGAGGTGCAACCAATGAAAGCACATCACCGGTGGAGGCACGATCATCACGCTGAACCAGCAACATTCAAAGTGTGATAACTGCGGAGGGAGGTCACTAGAAATCCCTAAAATCAAGGAGTCACAGTCAACGCCATACGAAGATGATCTCTCTCAGCCTTGGACGGAGATGAAGAAACTCCTTTCACTTACCTCGTATACTGACATTTAGATTTCCCAATGACAAGGATGCCTGCCCATGTCAAGCATATATCAAAGCGGGGATCCGGAAGACCATTTACAGCTATTCCAGTCTGCTCAAAAAAGAGATTTGGTCAATGCCAACTTGGTGCCATATGTGTTCAACTTAACGTCACGAAACCGCTAGGGTCTGGTTCACAAAACTCCTACAACAACCCATTGACAGCTATGCAAGATCTAAGAGTTAGCCTTCAGGAAAATTACTCCAGCAAAACAAAACACATCAAGGATCCGGTGGAAAATACATCATAATCAAGCAAAGACATGGAGAAATCCACCGGAGGAACTTTCATGAAAGATAAAGAGGCAAAGTCCTGACGTGAGGATGGTTACCTGGAATGTCATGACGAAAATCTCAGCTTCATGCACGAAGTAACCCACCCAGAAAGTTCGATCAAAGCGTTTATACAAGAAAATATCCACTATCAATGGACCGAAAATGTACAGTGTGACTACGTCTTTTCCTGCAAGGGAAGTCGCCGGCATTCAATATAGTCAAAAAAAGCACACACCCGTAAAAGCAACCAAAAGGGAGGAAACAATCAAACTTTCAAAAAGGGTTTCATATAAAACACGCAAAGGTTGGATCGGAAGGCCAGATCGGTTTTCCACATCTTACGAAAACCCGAAAGAAATTTTTGCTTTAGAAAAAGGAAAATTCAAGGCTCCACCACCAATGGTAACTCCTGCGGAAAAAAGGGATCCAAACAAGTACTAAGCGAATTCCCAACGCGATACGGGCACAACACGGACAATGCATGCAGCAGAGAAAGCGCGATAGAGGAGAGGATCAAGTCCGTGATAAAAATGTCCGCAACTTCATCAAAGATTCAAACAGAACGAACAAGCCAAAAACACAAAGAACTGGGA
This sequence comes from Tanacetum coccineum, assembly GCA_026074375.1. Classification (NCBI taxonomy): domain Eukaryota; kingdom Viridiplantae; phylum Streptophyta; class Magnoliopsida; order Asterales; family Asteraceae; genus Tanacetum; species Tanacetum coccineum. The sequence continues at coordinate 3,576 of BQNB010144758.1, forward strand.
AATGCGGCGAAAGGACAAGCCCCTAGCCATCCTGATGGTCAATTAAGGGAGAAGGGTAGCCCAAACAGAAGGTCACCCAGCAGCTTCTCTTCGCGTGAGACAATACTAATCCATTCCGTATTCCGCCTTAAAGGAGAAGAAGACAGCACTGGAAGGACCAAATGATCATCGGAAGCTGAAATGGAGGTCACTTCGTGCACCGGGGACATAACTAGACGGAGGAGCGTCCTCAGAGGTTCTATACGAACATTGCTTCATCAGGCTTCGTCCAGAAATAAGAAGCCAAATGATCCCAGCTACCACACCACTCATTGGATTCAGTGGAGAAACCATTTGGCCGTTAGGCCAGATATCCCTACTAGTAAAGATAGGTGATGAAGAGCATTCCACTTTCGCATGGATGAACTTCTCAGTTATCAGTCACGCACCCAACATAAAGGAATTAATAGGCAGACGGGTATACAGACAGATCCATGTCGTACCATCTTCACTGGCACAAAACGGAATGTAAAAATTCCCAGACGAAGGAGAACGTGACTTGCGAAGCAGCAGAGTCATCCCCGATGGAATTTGCAATGAACTCCGACCATACAAACAAACCCCCATGAACCCAGTCAGGTGTTGGAGAGAAGGTATAAGTGCGGCCAAGTTCCCCAAGTACCCTGGAGCAAACCATAACCATGAGGATCTACCCAACAGATAAAGGGACGCAAAGAACTATGTGCTCTGCTCAAAAACAAAACCTGGATGTTTTTGCTTAGAAACCAGCAGACATGACGGGCGTCCCGCGGCACATAGCGGAGCACCGCCTAAATATCCGAGAAGGATGCCTACCTATCAGACAAAAGAAAAGGGGCAAGCATGCCGGTAAAGGACTAAAGCATCCAGAAAGAGTGGAAAAAATTGAGTACGATCCTAAAATCTGAAGAAGTCCATTATCACAATCTGGCTATCCTAACCCGATCATGAGGTCAAGTAACACGATGGGAGCTGGCACATGTGTGAGGATTTTCAAAGACCTAAACAAAGCAAGTCCAAGGATGTTATTCATTGCAGAGATAGATTAGGAAAGTAGAGTCTCTCTGCTGATACCCTTTCAAGTGTTCCCCGGACTGCATCCAAAGTATACCATCAAATCAAGATGGCAAAGGAGGAGAGAAAAGACAGCATTTCATCTTACGACCAAGGGATATTTTATTACCGAAAGATGCGTTTCGGCCTAAAATGAATAGGCGGGGCAACCTATCCGCGTTAGTAATACAATGCATTCCACAAGCAGATCAGAAACACCGACCTGAAGTATATTCGATACTTGTCTTAACAAGCCATATCGGAATGAAGAAATTTATCCGAGACATGGCAAGAAACATTTTAAAACTTATTGGCAAATAAACATGAAGCTAAATCCAAAAAAATGCACCTTTGGAATGCAGGAGGGGATGTTCTGGCCACAAAGAGATACACAAACGGGCTGAAAGTATGCCCAAGATAAAACAAACTCGGGTCCTTAGCCTTGCCATCTCAAGGATGCCTTAAAGATGAACAAAATCTAAAACGAGAAACTAGCAAGTTTAAACAGATTTCTATCAAAATCAGCTAAAAAATCACTGCCTTTCTTCAAAACCTTGAAGAAGTGCACAAAGAAGAGTAATTTCCAATGGACTCAGGAAGCCGAAGTAGCCTTCAGACAGATGAAGAAACTTATCGCGAAGCTCCCAATGCTGACCGCACCAAAAGAAATGGAAGAGCTAATCATATACTTAGAGACCGTGGCTCAGGAACTCCAGTGCAGTCTTAATGATCGAGAAAGGGCAGAGCGCAAGCAAATGCTTAGTGACTTTAAGAGTCGCGCCCTACAGGTCCGGAGATCAAACCTACACCCCCATGGAATAGCATTGGTGTTTACGCCTTGCTCATGCAAAAGCAGGCGACTAAAAAGACTTCTAGACACATACAATTGTTTGATAATCGACAGAGATTGAGCCGATAAATGACAACTGCTCTCAAACTCAGGAAATCACCCGACGAAGGATGCCAAAAGTGAAATTTGAGCTAGAAGGATAGTGACAGCCCATACAGCCAATGATATCAATAAAAGACAAATATGACGGATTATTATCGTGGAACGACCGGGTTGTGGGGGGGCTGTGTGTGGGGGGGGTAGTGTAAGGAATAATCCCCTGATGAACTAGCAAAACCAAAGAACAACCGAACCTATAGACTTTGTTCACGGATAGGGTCATCCGTATAGATGTTTGGAGCTGATCTGATCCTAACAAACCAGGAAGGGGGTTGAATTTCACATATGCCATGAGGTTTTGGGTTTTGAGAGGCTGAGGCCACAAACAATGAAGCTAAGTATGAAGCATTAATAGCCGATCTCCGGATCGCAAAACAAATGGGTGTAAAAAACCTTCAAGCAAATGTGGACTCACGGCTTGTAGCAAGATTGCATCTACAAGCTTTGCACATCTTAGTAAGCAAGTACTTGTAGATGAACTAAAGGAAAAGTCCATAAATGAGAGGAGGAAGGACACACATGGATGACACCTATATGCGAGTACCTCATAAAGAAAATTCTTCCGGAAGACAAAAAGAAAGCAAGGGCGGTACGTCGCAAGGCATCCAGGTATGCGGTGATCAATGAAACTTTATACAAGAAATCTTTCTTGGGACCGTGGCTCCGGTGCGTCGGACCACTTCAAGCAAACTACGTCCTTAGAGAAATACACGAAGGATCTTGCAGCATGCACTCCGGTCCTAGATCCGTGGTGGCTAAGGCTATCCGGACAGGATATTACTGGCCAATAATGCACACAGATGCACGGAAACTAATAAGGGAATGTAATGACTGCCAAGTCCATCGCCCCATTCTAAGAAATCCACAACAGAACTTAACCCCATCACGTCTCCGTGGGCCAATTCTACAAGTGGCAGATCGGACATAGCCGGACTCTTTTCCGAAGCGGTCAAGAAAGTCAAGTTCTTGATTGTGCCATTGACTACTTCCCAAATGAGCGAGGCTCAGGCCTGTCGCGGACTATCCGGGGCAATCAGTGAAAGAAATTCGTATGGGACAACATCGTCTACAGATTCGGCCTACCAGGGGAGATTGTATCAGATAATGGAAAACGGTTTTGTGACAACCCATTCAAAGACTGGTGTGTAAACCTATGTATCCGCCAGTGTTTCGCCTCTGTGAAGCACCCACAAACAAATGGCTTGGTAGAAAGAGCAAACAGAAGTTTGGGAGAAGGAATCAAAGCTCGATTGGATGAAAGAAGAAAAGATTGGATAGGAGAACTCTCACACGTCCTATGGGCACACCGTACCATGATCAAGTCAAGCAATGGAGAGACACCATTTTCACTAACATACGGCACGGAAGCAGTCATACCAGCGGGGAAATAGGCATGCCAACACTCCGGACTGCGGAAGTGGACTTGATAAAGAATGATGAAGCCTTGGAAATAAATTTGGACCTCATAGAGGAAAAAAGAGAGCAAGCAGCAATTCAAAAGGCGAAAAGCAAGGCTAAAATGGAAAAATACTACAACTCTAAAGTCCGCGGCACAAGCTTCAAGCCGGGGGACATGGTCTACCGTAGCAATGATGCAAGCCACGCCAAGGACGGAGGTAAACTTGGACCTAAATGGGAAGGACCGTACGAGGTCACGGAATTATTAGGAAAGGGATCATACAAGCTTAAAGATCGTAAAGGAAATGAACTTCCACGAACGTGGAACATCTGTAATCTTAAAAAATGTTATATACATGAAGTGTTAGCACCCGCTCGGCACGTATGATGCTCCGGAGGGCAATATTTCAATTTTTTCTTTATTTTGTAATGTCTTTTGAATCTTAATAAAAAAGTAGGGATTAGCTACTCTCACAAGTTTTAAGTCTTAAAAATTATTTTTGCTTTGCAAAGTTATGCCAATTGTTAAGACGCGCACGCAAGGAGCCACGCTCCACAATTATATTATCTCGTATAATAAAGGGTGGGCAACCTCAAAATTAACTCAGGTGTGTAAGAGGTATTGCAAGCCCGACACCGGGAGAATAACCCATAAATATTCATAAGACTATCTATTACGAACAATGTTTACCACAGTATTAATTAAAACAGGTACTAAATACGTGTTAACATGGTAGTTAGACAACCACAACAAAAAGGCCCACATACGGCCGCGGTAAAAAGAAGCACATGTTCACTTTACTACAAGCCGCAAATAGAAATCAGCCACACACGGTCGCGGACATACCAAAAGAGAAAATATAAAAGTATTCAGGTATTACTAGGGAAAACATCTGAGTCTCAAGCTTCGGGAGGCAACGAAGCTTCCCAGGGCCTCATCGTGGCTTCTTCAATCATAATCTCGACGGAGTGAAGGAGGCCAGGGAAGTATAAGCTCACCACCCAGTTGGAGACAAAAGGAGCGGAGACTATCTCCATCATCAGTTTGCAAAGAGCGACGAGAAAATCCCAGCCACACAACCGCTCCCCAGCAGCATGCTTCCTTTCGCCCCTCAGCATGGGCATGGACATCTTAGGTAAAATGACAGGGAGTCTTCCCCGACAATGCTTTATCACCTCACCGGCATGATGAATAGGAACAGGAAAGTCTCAATTGCACAGTTGTAAGAAAGCATGCTTCCGGTTCAAGGCCAGAAGGGGTCGTCTCAAACGAAGCAACTCCAAGTGACTTCACATCATATCATTACAATCCTTCTTGGATTCCAGCAAATGCACGCTAGGGGGAGTCTACATCTTCGAGGCCTTGACACGCGTTGATGTAGCATGATAGCAGCTCGGCGGTTGTAAGCATCAACCACGGAAAGACTTCTCCCGGCTGTCCCATGCTCATAACCGGCCTTTAGGCCTTCTTGCATGCCAAAGTCAACAGCCCGGCCCAAAGCGTGACCCAGAGTGGCCTGGTACTTGGGAGATTTTAAACATTTAAGGAGAGCAAGTTGTATCCCATGAGTCAGAAACCACCTCCTTCTGGCCAAAGTAGTCAAGTATGTGGGATAAAATTCCCCCTCCAAGTGGCCAGAGACATCCATTACGTGCGCCTTAAGCTCGGCCACACGGTTGTATAACTCTTGGGCCTGCTGTTCCTGCTGAATCTCCATTCTCTTATTAAAATTCTGAAAACCGGCACGCAGAGAAGAAGCCTACAAAAACAAGAACACTTGTAAAAAAAATAAACATGTACATGCGGAATAAAAAGGTACGAACATATCTCAGAGGCGAGCCTATCTCGCTCAGACGCCAAAGAAGTAATCTTGTTCCCAGCCTCGGCACAAGCCACCTTAGCATCCTCCAGGGTGGACGCGAGATAAGTGGCACGGGAGTCGAGCAAAGAGATGTCATGATCCTTCTAAGAGATAGTAACTTTAAGCGCTGACACCTCCGCGGTTAAAGCGGATTTCTCTCCGAACAATGAAGAAACTTGATCACAGAGGCGGATAACCTCCGCAGCTTCCACCTCCTTCTCTGCCAGTTAGGACTTCAACTTGAGGATCTCTAAATCTTTCTCCTCCAGCAGCCTACCACATGAAACATACTTAGCTTTGAGCTTTTCCTTAAGCTCCAGTTCATGCTCTACACGTGACCTCACCTCGGCCCCAAGACATACTTGCCACGCTGCCCCTACATTAAACTTCATATACAATTGATCATAATCCATGGTACGGAGAGCAGAGAAGAAGGCAGGGGGAGCAACGCGGTCCACTAAGGTGAGGCAAGAAAAACCATCGTCCAACAGTGAATCGTTGGTAATGTTCCATCTAGGGACATACCAACGCTTCACCTCGGAAGGGTTCAAAGTAGGAGGCGCATAAAAGGAATCATCAGACCCTTCCGATTCCTCAAGATGGGAAGGACCGACCAAGTCCAGATTAACATCCGTTGCGGCAACAATAGTATCTACCAGAATACCCAAAGTACTAAAACTGTAAAGACAAACAAAAAATTTATGTTAAGAAAAGGTCCGGAAATTCAGTTGGCACTTAAGGATGTGTATATATACCTCTCTACAGTAGCACAGATCCGGAGGCTCGCTTGGGCAGAGGAATCCAAAAAACCTTCTTTTTCCTGAGAAGAAGGAGCAACGAAAGGAAAAACAAGTTGTTCCCGGTCCAGCAGATGAGAACTTACTGGCATAATCTGTTCTAGACCGGCAAGAGTTTTACCACCAGTACCGAAAACGAGAGTAAAGTGATCTGCCCTTAACCTTTTAGCAGGAAGAACATCGCTCTCCTTCAGCGATCTTTTCTTATTAATCTTCTTGGCTGCTCCGCAACAACCTCCTCATCACTCTGCTTTAACGTAGTTGTACCCTCATCCAGGTCCGCCAACTCTAGATTGGTGTCCTTCATAGCAACCGCAGCAGAGCTACTACCCCTAGTGGCGGGAACCACCAGAGGCATAAAGCAATGTTGGGTACTCTCCAGCAACTTCACCTGGTTGTCCCCCTTCTGAACCTCCACCGCTTGGACCTTCCGAGGATCATCAGTCTTGATAAAGTCAAACAAGCCCATCTCTGCAAAATAAACATCAAATGGTCAGGTTTCATAATGTAAAAGTACCACCACCAAAGGGAGATAACACCCACCCGATCCGTCAGGATGCTCAAAAACCGGATAATAATTTTTGTCAAAAGGATAGTACGGGCTCAACCCAACAAGGCATAAGAAGCACTCCGGATACCGGTGGAAAGGAGCCTTATGGCTTTCAAGAAGTTTAACGGTTTGCTCTTGACGAGCAGTAAGATGGGGAGCCGGATCCTTTCCTAGAACACCTCCCGTATACAAAGGGACGAAAATGGGGAATACGCAAGAATCAACCCAGAAAAAATGGTCGACCCAATTTTTAATAGAATCAGGAGGTTTTGGAAAGCAAGACGGAGCCGAAGTGGATCGCTTAACAAAAGAAAACAACCCATCGCTATACGAACGGGTGTAGAAGGCGCATACTGCAGTCACTGACGGTGAAAGGTCAAGTACGCGCGTCAAAACCTCAAAATGAGACACCCGGGCCGCGCCAAAAGGCGACAATTGGGAAATATGCACACGAAAGTATTTGAGAACGGCCATAAAAAAATTTGTAAACGGAATCCTATAACCACAAACATCAACGATCCTACTATATATACCTACTTTACCGGCTGGAAACTGGGTAATGGTTTTATCACGCCCTGGAGCATTAGCCGGAATATTAAAGCTATCGCAAAAGCTATCTACCATTTCTTGGGTCATAATAGAACATTTAGCAGCAAAGTTAGCCATTTGGGAGGATTGAATGAGGTAAAATGCAAACCTGAAGTTTGAAGAACCTTTAGAAAAGAAGAAAGCGAGGTGCGGACGTATGATAAAGACGAAAAGCTTGAAGAAATCAACAATGGTGGAAAGTAAAGTTGTGGAAAAGGAAAATACAGATAAAATAGTGAGGGGGGGTATTTATACCCTCGGTGTATTTAATATTACCCACAGGCCAAAACGATGACACGTGTAGCCCTTAACTCACCATGATCAATGTTGGGGGATTCGCCTCGACGATTATAGTTAATAAGCCTGTATCGTAAGTACGTCACAGTATAAGAGATTAAAAAGGACAAAATCGGTCCACGTGCACACTAAACGTCTCAACAACATTAATTAAGGAAGCTTCGCGGAGAAGACACATGACCACGGAAGGCGGCAAACCATTAGCAATGAACCTGAAGTCTAGCACTGATCACCGCAAGCGGGACATGGTCCGCAGGCAATATCATACTAGACTGGGGGGACTTGATGACGTATAGTAGGTATACCAAGCCTCCGGGCTTGGGCCACACCATCACTTGGGCTTCTGGGCCCAACTTAGCAGTTATGGGCCGAAACTAAGCCCAATCCGGCACTGATAACGGCCCAGACGCGGACCTAACTATAGGCTACTTCCATCCGCAGAAAACATACGCATCTGTGCACACGATTATTGCGGAACATTGCCCGACAAGGGACCCACTCCGACCACTAACGAGACAAATGAAATATTAGGAAACCCTAATATTTCACTCGCTTATAAAGGGAACTCCTCTGACAAATGAACTGTACGGATTTTTCGTCACTATAAATTCAAACACACTTTTCTCTCTCTAAATGTGTAACTCGACTCTCACGCCGGATTATTAATCGTGCGGTAGTCCACACTGTAGGCTATGGTTTTCATTTATTGTGCATGAATTAATTCAATATCTTGCTCTAGTACAAGATCTGACACTCAAATCATTCGGAGGCCCGGCCCAACGAATGATTTAGGCCCTATTCTAAGCTCGGCACCTATTTTGTACTAACAGTGGTTTTTTTTTTTAATAAAGTTAAAAAAAAGGTTTGTTGGAACGTGTGTATTACTAGAGTGGTACAGAAGACGGTGTGGTCGAGGTGTGCCACTAGTTTTTATTTTTATTTTCACATCTATAAAGTTATGTTGTGCATTTAAGAGACTAGATGAAACATTTGTGTTACCACTTTGAACACGCTAGATGAAGTGATGCAAGTCAAATGTTGCAGGTATTGTTGGTAATTTGTGATAAATTTTATGGTGCTTATGTAAGTTTGCTGACATTGATAATTTGTAAGTATATGTTAATTTGTATATTTTGAGTTTATTATGACGTTCTTATATAAATTTGTTGCATTTTAAGTTTGTAAGTTTTAGATGATTTCTGGTTAATGGTTTTTTACTATTCACAAGTCGCATAAAAAATTTGTTTAGGTTGCATAATATTTTTTTTTTGAAAAAGACATGTCGCATAAAAAAAAAATTTGAAATCGCATAAAAAGTACACTGTAAAAGTCTTACACAAATGTACTTCAAAAAGTACACCAATCATTTGGAAATGGCTATTCGGTAATTTTTTCACAAGTTGCATAAATATTATTAGTCGTTTAAATCGCATGGAGCATTTAGGAAAAATTCAAGTCGCATGGGGCAATTTGGCAAAGTCACTAATGTCATAGGGCATTTCAAAAAATTTCCCCATTTTAATCGGGGTATTTCTTCACCATTTTGACCTTTTCCTTAGCCATCATTAAAACAAGAAAATAAGTGTTGCGGCGGGGTTATTTGTACTTAGTGTGTGCGTTTTTTTAGAAGAAAATTTTTGTTTTATTGTTAAGAGCAAAATTTTCTTTGTTGATTTTGCAATCGCGGTATATCTTTCTTATTTTCGGTGTTGTTTTTGTCCAACATTTTTTATAAAATTGCACGTATGTCAAAAGTATATCAATGTTGAGCTCGTTTTGTTGGTAATCCAGAGGGCTTTTCGGCTGTATATTTTTTATTGAACAAATTGTTGCATGTTCGTTAGATATATTGTAAACACGCCTTATATAAACCTTAGTTTTTTTTTTGGCAAAGACAAAAATTATCAGTCAGCACTAAGAACTTGGTTGGTTTGTTTATTATTTCTAGAGTAAACTGCAAAAATCATCCCTGTGGTTTGTAGTTTTTGGCACTAATCATCCCTAGCCGAAACTATTAGCACAAATCATCTCTGAGTGTCAAATATCTGGCAAAAATAATCCCTAAAGGGATGATTTTTTCAAAACTTTTTGTTAAACCTTTTGCAAAAATCATCCCCAATAAGTATGATTTTTTTGCAAAAATCATCCCTCTAAGGATGATTTTTGCCAGATATTTGACACTCAGGGATGATTTGTGCTAATAGTTTCGGCTAGGGATGATTAGTGCCAAAAACTACAAACCACATGGATGATTTTTGCAGTTTACTCTTATTTCTAACTACGTCAAGAAACAATAAAAGTTCTTGATGATTTCTTTTATATTTTCCTTGCAGATGTTTTCGGTTGCTGTTACTTGTGGTAATACTTTCTGGTAGAAACAAGAAAAGATTTTGTTATTGCCGATAAAGAAGCAGAATGTTGCTCGACTTACCTGATAGAAGGGGACGATACTTTTAATGGAGTTGGACTTGATAGTTTTATTAAACAAGTCAAACTTGCAGAATGTGAGCTTTTTTATGCTTTTGTTGCTATTTATGGTTCACAAAAGCATAGTACTATGTTCTCAGTTTAAACCATCAAATACTGAACTTGTTACATCTTTTAGGAGATTGCATTGAATTAGTTTACATTTTATTGAAATTGCATTGTACGCGACAAATGACGTTAGTTTGTTTCTTATAACTATTACGAAATAAAGGTAGCAAGATGGTCTTGTTTACTTCTGCAGTAGACATAGAACATCAATATCTTTAAATCTTTACCTGCTGAATAGGTGAAGCACATGCGTACTTTAATCAGCCAAGAAGCTAGCTTTTGCTATTATACAAGATAAATATGTTTATTTTAACCTATTTCTAACGTGTTGCACCCCCGGTTATCATGGTTATAGTTTTTGGTTTTCTTTCTTATTATTTAGGAGATTGTTAAAGACGAAATATCAAAGCTTTCAATGGAGATTTTAGTAGGGTGTAACTGTTCATGACTAGTTGAAGACGGAAGATCGAAGAAGCTTTCAATAATATTTTGTACAACATACTTAGAAACCTTTTATATGTGGTATATATGATATACTGCAAAATTAAGTATGTGATGTTTAATAAGCAATTGTTATGCTATGTAAATACAGATTTGAGAATTATTATGCTGCAAAATTTTTGTATTTCATTTCTTCATAAGCATGGACTCTAAATTTTATCACACTTGTAACCTTGTACTATCTTCATATTTGTTGTGTCTATTTTGCTTTATTGTAGTATCGTCAAGATGCTTTTACCCAACCAGTAATGCTTAACGTATCTTCATTATGAATAATTTGCATTAGATTTAAGAGACACTGCTCATAGACATGCACAACTTATAAAGCTGGACTGAGTCCCAATAGCATTGCCCAAGACCTTTTCAAAATGGGATTAGCAACTTGTTCGTTATTGTCCTCGTCTTTACCCAAATCCGGGTTAGGTGTTGTTGCCACTAACGAAAACCTTGCAGATTGAGATACCAACGAACTAAATCTTGCAGAATGTAATACCGAATGAAACCTCATGGGTGACGTGTGTCCCGCAATAGTATGTTATTTAAGCGCCCTAATGACTCCCGGTACAGTAAAGTTCCTAAACTCCTCATCATGCCTAAAAGATGTACAAACGTTTAATGTGTTGTGTGATTCTATACCAATAAATTAGTTTGTAGTTTTAGCCCAATCAACACTCATTTATTCATAAAGAAATACATGATATGCTTGAATCGTTTGATGTAAAAGAAACCAGAATTTAGCGAACCTAGCTTATGAGTTTTAGTGCATGAAAAATAGAAGGTTATGAGTGTTCATTGACATCTAGATATATAAAGTACAATTAATTTGATGCTAATGAAATTAAGACTTGCTATATACTTGGTTTTGGCTTGAAAATTAGAAGCACAAAATAAAGAGAAAAATATTAATTAAAACACATAAGAAAGAAAAGAATATGCAAATAAGAATTACTTTTTTTTATGAAAGTATATCTTTTTCTTTATGAACATGCCAATCAGCCAATCTATATTCGAAATGTATGCGTGTCTTTTACTCTTTGGATTGTTAGAAAAAAGGAAAAGAATATATCATTCAAAAATTTCCTTATATAATGTTCTTGCCTTGATTTCATGTTATCATCTTTTCTATTAGCTATTATTCATAAAAAAAATCCTCAATTTAAAATCAATTTGTTGAAATGGAAGTGTTACAACATGAACATCCATTGACACTTATAGATCTAAATCCAGAATATCCACGTGATGAAGTAGTATTGACGACGAGGAGGAGTTGATTATGAAGCAAGACTTTCGATGTCCATGTGGACGTTGTGGTCAAGAAATCAACTTCTATCACAGGTATTACTATACGTGTGATCAATGTGACTACTCACTTTCAAAAATTATGTGTGTTAGAGCTTCCATACAACGCTAAGACACGAATTCATTGATCTGAGTCTTATCCTATGTCAAGTGTTAGGAGTTTAATGCTGCATGCGTGTCAGGTTTGTACACTCAGCATGACTACGAGTATCCTAAAATTTCGCTCTGTATACAAGTGGTATCTTATATTTTGTTTAGGACTTTTATCGTTCTAAAAATGGCGTAAAAAATCACATGATCTATCACCCAAGCCACCAACACCCAATAATATCCATCTTTGTAGATATTTTGGCCAATTGTCATGCGTGTGGCAACAAATACCAAGGAAACTTTTATCATTGTATCACTTGTTTGAATTTTTTCGCCCATAGAGAGTGTGTTTTCCTCCGAAAAAAGTTATTTATTCAAAATTTTAGAAAAGACAATTTTTTTCATACTCACCCGCTCACTCTTGCTTACTCATTTCCAAAAGATGATCAAAAAACTAAATTTGATCCAAGATGCAAGGTATGTGAAATGCAATTTGATGAAAATATTTGGATTTATAAATGCATGGAGAAAATGCTCATATTTATGTACGTACAGGTGTCTAACATCTAAGTTGAGTTATATATTGCATTGTTATTTTATCGCCGCATGAAAATTGAGTTTTAGTTACAGAGACTTTAGTGATTAAAGAAATTGTGAATAATCTACCTTTACAGTGATGCTTTTTAAAAAGTACGAGCAAAAAACATTTAATGACGCTTTTTTGGAAAATATGTGTCTTAAAAAGGAAAACTAATATATGACAATATATGCGAGCGGATATATATGTAAGTGCCCCTTAATAATTTAGTGGTTGTAAGTGTATTATATGGTCCTGCAGGTACTAGTCTACGTTCAATAAATTACAGACTCTCTGACCATCCTTTTCTTCTCCATCTCCCATTCCGCAATCAAACTGATATGTTAATGCATTTTCATGGAGAAAGTGGATCAAAGGCCTTCGAAACAAACCTCTCACACCCGTTTCATCCACACCCATTAACTCTTGTGGATACACCAGACTGTAATAATGATATTACAACAACACCTACCTCGTCAAGAATAACAAGATCGTCCATTCATGATTCAATGAAAAAGGTTGAAGTTGTATGCAATGCATGCATAAGACCAATAAAAAACATTCCATTTTACAAATGTACAACTTTTGATGATGGATGCAACTTTGTTCTTCATGTCATTTGTGTTTGTCTGATGCAAAAAATCAAATTTGTTACAGTTGTGAGCCTTGTAAATTTATCATACATTCCGACTGTGCTCTGTTGTGGCCTGATACAATTAGTC
>BQNB010144759.1:2235-16811 GCA_026074375.1 Tanacetum coccineum
CATAATTCTTCAAAAAATCTAAGTAAACTGCTAAATACTCAAATGAGTGCAAGTGATAAGTTTGGGCTAGGGTATGGGAATTACATGTTTGATGGGATTTTGAGCTATGAGAATGAAGTTTTACAAAGTGTGTTCTTTAATAAGGAAAGTAATACAGATGATAACACATTGTATGATAGGTTTGCCAAACCTGATGGAATGCATGATGTTCCCCCTCGTATGACTGGGAACTACATGCCATCTGGACCTGATGTTGAGATAGATGAATCTCAATATTCCTATGGTCTAAAGACACCCCAATCTAGTGAATTTGAAACTAGAACCAGTGATGTTGACTCTTGTGAGTCAAATCCAAGTGTAGAAAACCCTGACTGTTTGCCTTTACCTGTAGAAACTGAACCCACAGTTGTGAGTACACCAAAAGTCTGGACAGATGCTCCTATCATAGAGGAGTATGAATCAGATGATGAGTGTGTGTCAACACTTTCATCAGACCAGGAACCACCTAGGGAAAATGTTAAAGATCACAAAATATGTAGTCAAAACCCCAAGGTTAATCAGAAAAACTTAAATGGGTCAAAGTCTACAAGGATGGGTTTGGGTTATGGGAATACTAGAAAGGGATGTTATGTTTGTTGTAGTTTTAGTCATCTCATAAGAGATTGTGACTTTCATGAAAAGAGAATGGCTAAACAAGCTGCAATGAACAAAAACATGTCAAAAAGTGTTAATCAAAAGGAAAACATGCCTAATAGGAACAATGTACACAAAGTAACTCATGTTAATCAGTTTGTTCCATCTATAGTTCTAACAAGATCCGGCAAAATTCCTATTAATTGTGCCTGATCTAGCGGTACAAACCATGTTAATACCGCTAGACAAAATGTTAGTACCGCTAGACAAAATTGTCCAGCGGTACCAACTAGAACTAATTTTTCAAATCCAAAAGTTAGTACTGCTAGGGATAAAGCAGTTAGTGCTGTTGGGGGTATTGTTAAAACTGCTATTAAGGCCTCAGCAGGTTGTATTTAGAGACCAAAGAGGTACCATGTGAATAAATTCTCCAAATACAATGGTGGATCAAGATCTAGACATTTTTATATTCGAAAAGATCCACTAGGCAGACCCAAGTCAGCAATGGCTTGGGTCCCTAAAAGAAACTAAAATTCTCTTATTTCATGTGCAGGATGATCCACAAAGAGCTTTGAAGAACAAAGGTATAGTTAATAGTGGATGCTCCCGACACATGACTAGCAACAAAGGCTATCTGGTTGACTATCAATATTTTAATGGAGGCCCAGTTGCTTTTGGAGGTAGCAAAGGCCAGATCACTGGCAAAGGTAAAATAAGAATATGAAAGTTAGATTTTGATGATGTATGCTTTGTGAAAGACCTACAACAGTTTAATCTCTTTTCTGTCTCACAAATGTGTAACAAGAAGAACAAGGTTCTTTTCACTGACACTGAATGTATTGTATAGTCTCCTGATTTTAAGTTGCCTGATGAAAATCAAGTATTGCTTAGAGTCCCAAGACAACATAATATGTACAACTTCAATTTAGAGAACCTTGTTCCTTCTGAAGGGTTAACTTGTTTGATTGCAAAGGCTACAACTGATGAATCTAACAAATGGCACAGGAGGCTTGGTCATGTCAATTTTAAAAACTTAAATAAACTTATGAAGGGAAACCTTGTGAGAGGTCTACCTTCCAAGATTTTTCAGAATGACCACACTTGTGTTGCTTATCAAAAGGGAAAGCAACACAAGGCCGCCTGCAAGGCCAAAGTAGTGAGCTCTATCAGCCAACCCTTACAGTTATTGCATATGGACCTATTTGGACCCACATCTGTAAGGAGTATCAATCACACGACATATTTCCTAGTAATCACTGATGATTTTAGCCGGTTTAATTGGGTATTCTTCTTAAGAACTAAGGATGAAACTAGTGGAATCCTTAAGGACTTCATAAGACAAATAGAAAACCAATTAAACAAAAAGGTTAAAACAATTAGGTGTGATAATGGAACAGAATTCAAGAATAGAGAAATGATTGAATTATGTGGGTTAAAAGGAATCAAGAGGGAATATAGCAATGCCAGAACTCCACAGCAAAATAGAGTTGCTGAGAGGAAAAACAGAACCTTGATTGAGGCTGCTAGAACTATGTTAGCAGATTCATTTTTACCTAACACTTTTTGGGCTGAAGCAGTTAGTACTGCTTGCTATGTCCTTAATAGGGTATTAGTGACCAAACTTCAAAATAAGACCCCTTATGCGCTTATAACTGGTAAATTACCTATCATAAGTTATATAAGACCTTTTGGGTGCCATGTAACCATCTTGAACACCATTGACCACCTAGGAAAATTTGAGGAAAAGGTTGATGAAGGTTTCTTAGTTGGGTATTCCCTAAATTGCAAGGCTTTTAGGGTATATAATTTAGAAACCAAGAAAGTTGAGGAAAACCTGCATGTCAAATTTCTTGAGAATAAACCTAATGTTACAGGAAAAGGACCTACATAGCTGTTTGATCTTGATTACTTAACTGATTCTATGAATTATCAGCCTGTAACTACAGAGAATAGAGCTAACAAAACTACAGGTCCAGAAGAAGCTAACCATTATGCAGGTACACAAGATTCACCTGTTGCAGGGACTACTGAATTGAATGATGAATCTCCTCAAGAGCACTGTATTTTGCCAATATGGTCTTCTTATAACACAACTATCAAGAGCTTGGAAGTGCAATCTAGTGGAAAAGAGCTCAATGAGGATGTTGTTTTAAAGAGACATGAGGATCTAGAAGAGCAAGTAGATCAAGTCTTTTTGGATGAGCTTGAACAACTAAAGAGACAAGAAAAGGAGGCACATGATGCAGCTGAGGCTATAAGAAAGGACTTTGCTTAAGGAATAGAGGATTTACTTCATCAGGCAAGTGCTGCTAAAGCTACTAGTACTAACAAACTTAGTACTGGTGGTCCATCAGTTTGTACTGCTAGCCCAATACTTAGTACTGATCGTCCACCAGTTAGTACTGCCAGCTTAATAATTAGTACTGATGAACCAAATCCCTATGAAGATGATTCTCAAATACCTGCTCTTGAGGATATCGATAATAATCCTAGTGATGGGATCTTCTCAAATGCATCCTATGATGATGAGGGTGCAGTGGCTGACTTCACAAATCTGGAAACAACTATGAATGTTAGTCCTATTCCCACATCAAGGATTCACACCATTCATCCTACCACTCAAATACTTAGAGATCCATCTTCAGCAGTACAGACTAGGAGCAAAGTGAGCAAGAGTTCTGGATCTTATGCTTTTGTCAGTTACATTCAAAAGCAAAGGAGAAACAATCACAAGGACTTTCAGCACTGCTTATTTGCTTGCTTTCTATCTCAAGTTGAACCCAAGAAAATATCTGATACACTAGAAGATGAAAGTTAGGTAGATGCAATGCAAGAGGAACTGCTACAGTTAAAAATTCAAAAGGTATGGATTCTTGTAGACTTACCTAAAGGGAAGAAGACAATTAGATTAAAATGGGTTTACAGGAACAAAAAGGATGAAAGAGGTGTAGTGGTCCGAAATAAGGCAAGATTAGTTGCACAGGGTCATAGGCAAGAGGAAGGCATAGATTATGATGAGGTTTTTACTCCTGTAGCAAGGATTGAAGCTATAAGGATATTTTTAGCCTTTGCCTCTTATATGGGGTTCACAGTCTATCAAATGGATGTGAAAAGTGCCTTCCTATATAGGACAATATATGAGGAGGTTTATGTAACTCAACCTCCTGGTTTTATAGATCCTATGTACCCTAAGATAGTTTACAAAGTTGTAAAAGCTTTGTATGGGTTACATCAAGCTCCCAAAGCTTGGTATGCAACTTTATCCAATTTCTTATTGAAAAATGGATATAGAAAAGGAGTTATAGACAAGACTTTGTTCATAAAGAAGGACAAGAAGGATATCATCCTGGTGTAAGTATATGTGGATGATATTATCTTTGGATCAACAAAGAAGTCTTGGTGTGATGAGTTTGAAGCATTAATGAAGAGCAAGTTTCAGATGAGCTCAATGGGAGAACTTACCTTCTTTTTAGGATTACAAGTCAAACAGAAGGAAGGTGGTATTTTCATTAGTCAAGACAAGTATGTTGCTAAAATCTTGAAGAAGTTTGATTATATGAATGTTAAGACTACTAGTACTCCAATTGAAACTCAGAGGCCTTTAACTAAGGATGAAGAAGCAACTGATGTAGATGTACATTTTTATAGATCCATAATTGGCTCTTTAATGTACTTAACTGCTTCAAGGCCAGACATTATGTTTACAGTCTGCAACTGCTCAAGGTTTCAAGTAACACTAAAGACCTCTCATCTCAGTGCTGTCAAGAGGATATTTAGGTACCTCAAAGGTAAACCCAATCTAGGCCTTTGGTATCCTAAAGTCTTACCTTTTGATTTAGAGGCCTATTCAGATAGTGATTATGTTGGTGCAAATCTTAACAAGAAATCCACAACAGGAGGTTGTCAATTTCTTGGCAGGAGACTTATATCCTGGCAGTATAAAAAGCAGATAATTGTGGCTACTTCCACTACTAAGGCAGAGTATGTTGCTGCTGCTAGCTACCGTGGACAAGTTTTGTGGATTCAAAATTAAATGTTGGACTATGGATTTAACTTTATGAACATAAAGATCCACATTGACAATGAAAGCACAATCTGCATAGTGAAGAATCTAGTGTTTCACTTAAAAACTAAGCATATTGAAATTAGGCATCAATTCATAAGGGATGCTTTTGAGAAAAAGCTGATTCAAGTCCTCAAAATACACACTGATAACAATGTAGCTAATCTCTTGACGAAGGCATTTGATGCAGGCAGGTTCCAGTTCTTGATTGTCTCTATTGGAATGATGAATCCATAACCTGCATTAGTTAAGGGGAGGCAAAATGTTGAGCTGAACAGATTGCTAGGGTTTTAGAGAGTCCTTGGAAAGCGACTTGGATAGTACTAAAGAACTCTTGTTGCCAAAAACATTCATTTTTTTGATTGACAAAAGTTAGTACTGTCAGTACAAAGTTAGTACCGACGGGCATATTTTGTACCACTAAAGAGACGTTAGAAAAAATACCGCCAAGGGTGTAAAGTGTAAATTGAAACAGTTTCTTCGCACTTAGGTTTCCTTAACCTATATAAACCCATCTCAATCGCACACTATTGTCACATAATATCTCTTAATCATATAATATCTCTGTATCGCTCTCAACTTACAAGCCCTAATCTTTTATCACCGATGAATATTTAATCCATCACAATGACTGCTCTAGAATCTTGCCCTAAGCACAATATGATCGCATACTTGGAAAAGACAGAAGGGAATGCTGATTTTCCATGAAGATGATTGATTTTCTCAAGCTAAGCTCCTCTACTATGCTCTCCAGCTTAATTCCAATCATTCCTCAACTACCTATTATTGAAACATGTTGGAATGCTACAACATACCAAAATCATCTATAATTTAGATACATTAATTGCGCAAAAGTAGCTGGCAAGTCCTATCAATATCTCAAAAAGCATCAATCAGAATATTCACTTTCTTTCTATGATGCTGATGGAAATAGATTCTATTATACCTAATCAGGCTATATTTGATGCTATCTAGCAGATGGGCTATGAGGGGGATTTAACTGTCTTAACATTTAACAAAGCCCTGTTTTCACCTCAATGGAGATTTTTCTTTCACACAATGAACCACTCCTTAAGTTCTAAAAGTACTTCATGGGATCAAATTCCCACTAACATTGCAACTGCAGTCATTTGTCTTTTAACCAATATTAGGAATATCAATGCCAAAGTAGCTGGCAAGCCTGTCACTGTCTCAGAAGCATCAATAAGAAGTTCTCTTCTTTTTGATGATGCTAATGGGATAGATTCTTTGAATAATCAGGCCATATTTGATGCTATCCAAACCATAGGGTATGAGGGAGACCTTACTGTTTTAACCTTCAACAAAGCTTTGTTTTCACCATAATGGAGGTTTCTCTTTCACACCATGAATCACTGCATAAGCTCAAAGAGCACATCTTGGGATCAAATTCCCACAAATATTGCAACTACAGTGATTTGTCTAACCACCCATCAGAAAGATAACTTTTTAAAATTAATCTTTGATGGTATGCTTAGACACTTGGATGCAAAGAAAAAGTTTGTGATGTATCCTAAATTCATCTCAATCTTTTTGGGTACACAACTTAAGGATGTACCTATCCCAGTTGACCACTTCCCTGTACCTGCCCTCACTTCTAAAGTGTTCTCTTTCATGGTCAAAAAGGGCAAACATTTCTCAGGGAAGGTTACACCTTTGTTTCTATCTATGTTGGTACAACCAATAGAGGATGAGGGAGAAGGTTCAGATAGACCATCTGCACCCCAACCCACACCTTCTCCTCCTCATACAAGTAAAGCTCTAGATGAGCCATGGCCTGAACCATCATCTCAACCCACACCATCTCCTTCTCATCAAACTGTAGACCTACCTGAGCCCATACCTGCCCCAACCCCCAGTCCTATAACTCCTATCCCTGATTCCATCCCACAAGGTGATGATGGGAATACTGGTGCTCAGTCCTCTAATGATAGATCATTCTCAGGGAGTGAGGATGGACTGACCCTCTAGAGTCTACATGATCTTTGTATGTCTTTGTGTAAACAGGTCACAAGTCAAGCCCTAGAGATAAAAGCATTGAAGGCTCAGGTCAAGAAGCTTAAAAGAAGAGCCATACCTGTAATCAATCATCACAAGGCTTGGCTAAGGACTACAAGGATGAAAAAGAGGAAGGGAGTATTCAAACAGGGGAGGAAGGTTGTTAAATCTTCAAAAGGACAATCATCTGCACATAAAGATTTAGCCTTTGAGGACTTTAAGGATGATTTTGAGGCTCCTTTGGATGATGTTATAGACTATCTAAGGACTGAGGAGGTTAAAGATGATGTTAGTACTGCTCTACATCAAGGTACCGAGAAGGAAAAAGTTAGTACTGACACCTAAGAAGTTAGTACTGACAGAGAAAGAGTTAGTACTGACACCCAAAAAGTTAGTACTGACAGAGCAAGAGAAGGTACCGATGCCCAAAAAGTTAGTACTGACGCCCAAAAAGTTAGTACTGACAGTACTAAAGTTAGTACTGACCTAGTTGAAGAAGGTACTACTAAGCCAGGGGATGAACAAGTACTTACTAATGACCAAGTTGAAGAAAGTACTGATAAGCTAGAAAATGTTGAACCAAAGGAACAAACATCTACTCCAACAACTCCAATAACTATAACTACAACATTTGGAGATGATGAAACAATTGCCAAAGTCCTTCTCAACATGAGTCAAGCAAGAGCAGTTTCAAGAGAAAAAGAGAAAGGGGTAGAGCTAAAAGATGTGGAAGAAAGTGAAAGACCAAGGCCCTCCTCTATAGTATATGTATTAACACTGAAGCCTCTTCTAAAGATTGATCCCAAAGATAAATGGAAAAAGAGGATTGAATAAGATGATGAATATGGCACTGAATCAGATGAGGTTACTACAGTTGAAAAGAAGTTTAAACAGCTTACTATTGATGAAGAGCTTGCAAGAAAGATTCAAGAGGATTAGGAAGCAGAGGAAGAAAAGAAAAGACTAGCTGAAGAAGAAGCTATCAATGCTGCCCTGGTGCAAGAATTAGATGATGTTAAGGTAAGAATAGAAGCTGGTAGACTTCTTGCTCTAAGGCTTCAAGAAGAGGAAAGAGATCAATTTGCCATAGAAGAAAGAGCAAAGTTTCAACATGATACTATTGCAGCTCAGAGAATATTTCTTGCTAAACAAAGATCAGCTGCAATCAGAAGCAAACCACCTACCAAAACTTAACTGAGAAATCAAATGATCACATATCTGAAGCATGTAGGTGGGAAGAAACATGCTGATCTAAAGAATATAAAACTTGAGGATATTCAGGCTCTCTATGAAAGAATTAAAAGATTTAATGATAGATTCCTTGATGGTCCACTTAGAGGTGTACAAAAGACTACAAAGAAGAAGGATGGTCAAGAATCTTTGAAGGATAAAGAGAGTGCAGAGGTACCTGCTAAGACAGATGTGACAGAGCAGGGTACTAAGAAAAGGAAGGGTGGTCGTATCAAGATGATTGCAAAGAAAGATCAAGACACAGCAAGTTGTAAGGATGATGATGAGCTGAAGTTAAGTTTTGGTAATAACACCAGATGAAAGATAAAAGAGGTTGACTATGAGTATGACAGGTAATACCTATAATTAAGTGGAAAATAGTGAGTGTATTACAACCAAACCACAATATGATGAATTAAAGAAGTTGAAGAGTAAACTTGAATGTGTAACAAGAAGTAATGGACAAAGAAGACACTTCAGTACTTTGATGGGGTACTGTCAGTATTAGATCGGGAAGACTTGATGCGATCTATCACTTGTGATGAAATAGATATTTGAATGATACACCTGAAGGATTTGATAGGATATTTGGGAGACATTAATGAATTATGTTCAATCGAGGTGAGCAAATGAGTTTTGGAATACTTAACAGACTGTAAAGATAGGTATGTTGGAAGCGTACATCATTCTACAGGGGTACTTACATTGATGACTGAACTGGTTTAGTATACATATGCTTGTAGAGAACAAGTATCCCTTGAAGAAGGATGTGTGTCACAAATGCTAAAGATTAAGTTAGAATCTAAAGAAGGACAGTACTATGGCTTTAGAGTTGATAGGTTTGTTAGAAGCAAATTTGTAGAATTAGAACTGGACATTTCTGATGGAGTTCAGAAGTGATGCTATAAATGGAACATAAGAAGGATTGCGTGTTGGCTAACCACCACACAACAAAGGTCTTCAGTTCACCATGTCTAACCAAACATAAGAACTGGCTAGTCCAGGAGTAAACGGCTCTTGGATAAAAGACTTTCAAATCCATTTATAGTTAACAGCTTGCCAATACGCTGTATGTTGTCAAATCACCATATCTATGTTTGTGAAGAGTTGGATAGCCACAAGGTTATGGCTATGGTAAAGGCAGTGGAAAATCCATTTATTAGGTTGACACTTACCAAAAACGGCGATGGTATTCAACTTACCAATAATTCATTGTTCAAAAAGTTGAACTGGTTACTAGTCCACCAGGGTGTTGTCTGATTTCCACCTAAAGGAACTTCTAGCCCAGAGCAACGGTTACTTGGTAAGGCTTCATCAAATCTATTAATTAGCTGATGGTTTTGCTAAAAATCAAATGGTTTCCATGTACATGGTTACAACCTAACATTGGCTACCTCCAGAGTTAATGCTAACTGGTAAAGAGACATCAATCCCATTAAATTTTCAATGATTCACCTCTCACAGGAGGTAACACACCTGGAGTGATAAGAATATATGAAAACTTAATGATTTGATGTACTTGTGTCAATGTTTATCTGCTCATTTGATGCTGAAAAGATGATGCTTGAAAAGATGATGCTGAAAAAGAGTTGCTGAAAATTGCTGAAAAGAAAGTTGTAGGTCAAAAAGGAAAGTGAAAAGGAGTAAACACAAAGTTCATTAAAGATAAAGATTGACAAAGTGTTTGAATCACATCCTCCAGGACGTTATCAAGAAAAGTCAAAGAAGAAACATGGATTAACAAGTTAACATCTTGTTTAGGAGGATTGTTGGGAATTAGTTGTTCATTACATTAGTTACGACGGTGTAAATTGTTAGTACCGACGGTTATAGTTAGTACAGTTAGTATAGTTAGAGAATTGGTTTGTACGACAGTACAAAATAGTTAGTTACTGTTGGATATAGTAGTTAGTACCGTTAAGAGATTAATTAAGATATATTAGAAAGATATGCATTAATATTAATTCATCTTCTATGCGTTTGTAGTAATTAGGGTTATCCTTAGTCTATAAAGGATCCCTACGACATTTAGAAGAAGATACACATTCCAACCATATCTTTCAGTCACATCTCATATCTCTTAAATCATAGTTAGGAAATCTGTAAGTTGTTTTGGCAGATCAATACAAAGTTTTGTTGGTATTCTTCTCTAGCAATATATATTAGATTCCGCATAAATATATTATTGTTCATAGTCACTGTTTTCTTCTATATTAGTTCATTGTGGAACTATCATTGTGATTATGAACACTTTCAAAGGCTAGAAGATCGGCTAGTTTCGAAACTACACCATTGTTAGATATTTCTCAAAGTATTTCTCGAAGACTTGTCCGAGGTATTCACCAGCCCGCTAAGTGGAGTTTCGAATTGATTTAGTACATGGTGCTGCACCTTAGCACGGGTACCTTATCGAATAGGCTCCGTCTGAAATGAAAGAGTTGTAGGAGCAACTGAAAGAGCTTTCTGACAAAAGGCTTCTAAGACCTAGTTCCTCACCCTAAGGAGCTCCGGTCTTGTTTGTCAAGAGAAGGAGAGATTTTTAGATGTGACAGATTACCAGAATTGAACAAGTAAACGGTAAAGAAAATGTTACCGCTTCTAAGGATTGATGAATATTTTGATCATCTATCAAGGGTGAGTGTCTATAGAAGATCAACCTTAAGGTCGGGTTATCATTATTGAGGGTAGGTGAAGAAGACATTCGATGACTGCTTTCAGAACTCGTTATGGGCATTATGATTCCCAAGTTATGCCTTTTGGTTTTGACAAACGCACGGCTGTATTATAGATCTCATGAAGCGGGTGTGCCAACCATTACTTGGATAATTTGTGATTATCTTCATTGACGATATTCTGATCTACTCAAGGAATAGGAAGGAACATAAAGAGCCGTAAGTTAATTTAGAATTCTTAAGAAGAGGAGTTGTATGCAAATTTTCTAAGTGTGAATTCTAGGTCCCTAAGTAAGTTCCTTGGTCACGTGATGGATGCTAGATCAAATCTATAAAAAAGATTGGGATCTCCTAAGTCACCAACGGAGATCCATCAATTTTTAGGTCTTGCTGGGTTATTATCGAAGATTCATTGAAGGATTTTCGAGATTGCCAAACCAATGACCAAAGCTAATCAGAAAAAGGTCGAGATTGAGTGGGGTAAAAATAAGAAAACAAATTTCAACTACTAAAGCAGAGTTGTATAGTTCACTAATTATGGCTTTACCTCAAGGGAGCAAAGATTTTATCGTATACTGCGATGCTTCGATCAAAGGTTTGGGCGTTGTGTTTTTGCAAGAGAGAAGGTGATTGCTTATGCATTAAGCCATTGGAAAATTTAGAGGAAAAACTATGCGACTCATGATTTGGAACTTGGAGCAGTAGTGTTCGCTTAACGATTGGGAGGCACTATCTGTATTGGAACGAATAACAATGTTTACTGATCAAAAAAGTTTACAAACATTCTCGATCAGGAAGGATTGAACATGAGACATGTTGATGGTTGGAGTTACTTAGTGATTATGAATACGAGATTCGTTTATCACCCGGGGAAATAAATATCGTTGCTGACGCTTTGAGCAGGAAAAAACGAGATCAACCACTAAGAGTTCGAGCCTTAGTTATGACTATTGGCTTGGATCTTCCTAAACAAATCTTGAATACTTAGACTGAAGCACGGAAACTGGAGAACATCAAGAACGAAGATGTTGGAGGTATGTTGATTGAAAATTCTAAGGATCCAGAGAAACTTAGAACGGAAAAGTTGGAACCTCGTGCGGATGGAACCCTATGCTTAAATGGTAGGAGTTGGTTACCTCGTTATGGCGATCTGAGGACTATGATTATGCACGAGTCCTACAAGTCAAAATATTCTATCCATCCAGGCTCTGACAAAATGTATCAGTACATGAAAAAGCTATATTGGTGGCCTAATATGAAGGCCGACATCGCCACCTATGTTAGCAAGTGTTTGACGTGTGCCAAGGTCAAAGCTGAACACCAAAGACCATCGGGTTTGTTGGTGTAACCTGAGATTCCTAAATAGAAATTAGATAATATCACCATGGATTTTATCACAAAGCTTCCTAAGTCGTCACAAGGTTATGACACCATTTGGGTGATTGTTGACCGACTTACTAAATCTGCAATTTTCCTACCAATGAGGGAAACTGGTCCCATGGAAAGATTGGAAAGAATGTACCTGAAAGAGGTAGTCACGAGGCATGGAATACCTGTCTCAATCATCTGTGATCGTGATCCTAGGTTCACATCAAATTTCTGGAGGCCATTTCAGAAGGCCTTAGGTACAAATTTAGATATGAGCACTGCATACCACCCACAAACTGACGGACAAAGTGAGAGAACTATCCAAACTCTCAAGGATATGCTACGTGCTTACGTGATCGACTTTGGGAATGATTGGGTTAAACATTTACCATTGGTCGAGTTTTCATATAAGAACAGTTATCACGCTAGCATTAAGGCTGCACCATTTGAGGCACTTTACGGTCGATAGTGTCGTTCACCTGTTTGTTGGGCTGAGGTTGGAGAAGCTCAACTCACCGATCCAGAAATGGTGCAGGAAACAACTAAAAAAGTCATTCAGATCAAACAAAGAATGCAAGCCGCTCGTGATTGACAAAAGAGTTAGGCCGATTTGAAGCATAAGCCAATGGAGTTTCAAGTTGGAGATAAATTTATGCATAAAGTCTTGCCTTGGAAAGGAGTAGTACGTTTTGGCAAACAGGGGAAGCTAAACCCCAGATATGTTAGACCTTTCAAGGTGTTGGAAAAGGTTGGAGATGTTGCTTACAAGCTTGAGCTTCCTCAAGAGCTGAGCAGGGTTCACAATACGTTTCATGTATCCAACTTGAAGAAGTGTTATGCCGACGAACCATTAGCCGTTCTGTTGGATGGACTCCATATTGATGACAAGCTTCATTTTGTCGAGGAACCAGTGGAAATTATGGACCGAGAAGTCAAACGGTTAAGGCAAAGTCGTGTACCAA
Organism: Tanacetum coccineum; assembly: GCA_026074375.1. Classification (NCBI taxonomy): domain Eukaryota; kingdom Viridiplantae; phylum Streptophyta; class Magnoliopsida; order Asterales; family Asteraceae; genus Tanacetum; species Tanacetum coccineum. The sequence goes on from BQNB010144759.1 coordinate 15,180, forward strand.
TTGTCAAGGTTCGATGGAACTCCAGGAGAGGTCCTGAGTTTACATGGGAACGATAGGATCAATTCAGGAAGAAATATCCACACCTATTCGCAAAGACCGCACCGTCGTCAAGTGCCGCGTAGTAAGCCTTGAGGACAAGGCTCATTTAATAGGGGAAGACTATAACACCCCGTGTTTTAGGTTATTGTACGACGTCATTTATTTAACTATGTATTTTTAGTCTTGTACGCGTTTGCTTTTAATTATAATCGCTAAGTTAAATCGCGTAAACTAAAAATGATCATTCAACGAAAACGGGCATCAAAGAATTAAATGTTTTAGTCAAGCAAGTGTTAAATAATTATTTGGAGGATGATTATTAACTTTGTTCAATTTATTTTTATTAGTTACGTAAAATGTTTACGTTTTACGATAAAATACGTTTAGGCATACCCGGAACCACCAAACTTTTCTACGCTTCAACAAATACTCATTTTTATACCCAATGTTCAAAGTTTTATAAAAATTCACCCATGTTAACATTATTGGTCAAGTTGTACATAAAATAAATCAACTAGACACTACACTTTACAAAGTATTTACCTTTACAAGTAACCATTACATTTAAACTTCAAGTAAATAACTAGATATTTTGTTAAATATCAAAGACCAACTAGTACTCCCTTCCCCCCCCCTAACCTATGGCAACAATAATAAAAAGGAGACAAGGAGCACACATTTTTTCTAGCAACTTGATATGTACAAACTACACCTCATTAAACCATGAGACTTTTAGCAAGACTTGACCAAAGACTTTCCTTAAGACCCTCCTTATTTCTAAGACTTCCTAATAGTGAATTTGACTAGTCTTATGTGTATATAAGGCTTGCACTAGTGGAAGTAACACACACTCTTCATTTGTATAAGGAAAACTTCACCATATATCTCTTTTGCTCTCTCTATCCCACGGCACAACACAAACACCACAAATAATCCATACCAAATTTATTTACCACATTTACAAGTATTCCTACAACATATCTAAGATATTCTAAGGTGTTTAGAAGGTTTGGTTTGGGTTTTACAAGTGTTAAAGCAAGAAGGTTCAATATTAGGGTTTTCTCGGATTTAGGGTTTCTTTGGTATTGGAAGCTAGGATTTGTTTGCTAAACAAGGGTTTAGATCATATTGTTCATCATCCTACATCTTATTAAGGTTATCTAAAAACCTTAATCTCTTTACTTTTATGATTTTATGCATATATGATGTTTATATAGTTAATCACCATCTGGGAAACTTATCTACATGAAAATGGATTTTGTACACTTGTTTATGATTTGGTATACTTTTACATATGTTATATGAATGTTAATATCATGTTATAATGGAAGTATAAGTATTGTACAAGTGTGGTTTATGTATAAAAAGTGTATACAACTAGTTACCTAAAAAGGTGTAATTAATAAGTTTACAAGTATAAGTGATATGAGCTCTTGTTATCTTGGACAATATTTGGATACATCATGGACTAAGGACCCTAGGAATGTAAGACATGTGTATTTAAGTGTTGTAATGGACTTGTAACAAAGTGATTAGACTAAAAAGTTACAAAAACAAGTTTAAACATGTTTTTAACAGAAACCTTAAAAGATT
>BQNB010144761.1:0-16811 GCA_026074375.1 Tanacetum coccineum
GAAAAAGTGTCGGTCACTACCAATATAGTTAGCCATAGCTCGTAGTAAGTTGTATGGTTAAGTTAGAAAACTAACCGGGCCAAAGGCCCATGGATAACCCCACTATAAGTCCATATCCGGCCATAGTAAGTCATATATAAACCCTCTCCCTAGCTTGGAGAGGGTGTTGGTTGTTCATTTGTCACATTTTTCACTAAGCTAATCTTATTATCTATCTTTCTCTCTCTAAGTGTTCATCCAACCATCTTTCTCTCTCTAAAACTCTAATTGAATCAATCCATACTTGTGTTAAGATATTCTACAAGCTTGCCATGGATGATCTTTCGATTTTATCATCCTAAACCAATGCTTGTGTGCACCTCGATAGACTTTTTGTTATATATATGATAGTATGCATGCTTATCTTTTTGCTTACATATGCTTCACTCATAGAACTCATGATATTTGATATTGTGAAGATTAGATAAAAAGTATTAGATGATACATGATGAAATAGGATTGACTGAAAAAGGGAATTTTAGATTTTTTTACAGCATATCAGGAAATTCTAGAAAAAGTTTCCTGTCTCCAGAAAACGGCCCCCTAAAATACTGGGCGGCCCCCTAATATATATGGGACCGCCACGTATTTAAGGGACCGCCATCAGAGGTCACAGATTCTTTTACAGTGACCTCCTAAATTTTTGTGCAGTTGACCACTATCCCATCTAGGCCTAGCTATAATTTCTGCATTTTGACAAATACTTTTTGGAATCTAAAACTTCAAACCCCATGCCTTACTTCTTCAATCCATCTCTTCCACCTTAAATCATGAACTCTTCTATATCCCTTCACCACTCACATTTTCTTTCACCTCAAACTTCCATGGATACACAAGCCTCTTCTTCCCATGGGTTTAAGAAAATCAAACTAATAATCATACCACCAAAGCAACTATTTGTTGACCTAACTAGTGACAATGAAAACCTCTTCACACCATCTCCCACAACAACCTCTTCTTCTCCAACTCCTCCAAATACACCATCCAAAACCACATCAACCAAAGTGTAACAACCCCCAAAATCAGGTAGCAGCGGAATAGTAACATTGGGGTGCTACTTCAAGTACAACAAACAAGATATCTCCTCAACCTTTGAACCCTTTGCTTGAAAACATCTTGGATGTCCCTCCTAGACCTTTAAACCCTTAACCACTTCAAAGTCATCATTCCTTGGATATCACACTTTCTTTGTCTCCAATTACTCCTCTTGATCACATTCATGACACTCCATCACCACCATCTTCACCACAACCTCAACCACCTATCATGGGTCATCCTCTTTTCTACAACTATCATGACTATCATGGATCAACTTGTATTTGTTGCTTCCCATAACCGTAACCTCCTTTTAAACCTTCGAGATGAAATGAACATTATGTTTGCTCATCTCGAGTATCTTCTAACCATCGCCTTAACAACCTATTTTCCACCTCCACTATAAACCCTTTTTAAATGGCTTAATAATGGAAAATCCAAAGACATTTTTTTAAAAAAGTCATTCTCTATGAATCATGAATCATTTAAAACTTATGTAGTATTGGTATGTGCTTAATTACACATACCTTGTACCTTTAAAAACGAGCTAAAATAACCAAAAACGGACTTAAAACGCCAAATATATGCTTGTTTTGCTAATTGAATTGTGACAAGAACGATAACTAAGAAAAGGACGAAAAACAAACCAAAACGACAAAACCGACCCGGAATGGAAAAGACTGTAGAAGAACAAAGCCAAATCGAAGCCAAAAAGTCAATCAAGTCAACAGAAAAGTCAACTGGTCAAAGTCAAAGTCAACCCCGACAAATCCAAAAGTCAACATAAGAAGAAATATAAGTTTGAGGATTAATATTGCCAAATCCCCAAACCTAAATTTAAAGAGGAAAAGAGAAAAGTAAAGACAATGGCCTTAATTTGCAAGCTACTCCACGTAACAAGTGGGGGGCCAAACACCAACTTCCCGATACTTGTAATACAACAAGGACGACCCCTTGCAAAAGAGAAATATAACGTCATAGGGGACTGTTTGCCAAGTCCCAAAAGTTATATAACAACAAGGACGATGGATGCAAAGTTACATAACACCATGAGGGACTAGAATTGCCATCCCACCAAAATTTCCTTATAACGTTTCAAAACACTCTGTCTCCCCCAACACTTTTTCCCGCCTTTTTTGAACACAACACAACTCACGGGTTTGTCACCCCCGTTTTACCCTGCAACCCAAACCACCCCATGGGTAAAACTCTCCCCCCTCCTCCACTAATCCCCTAATCCCACTTGGCAATCCCACACTTCCCCATGACAAATCCAACGGCTGTGATGAATAATTTTTGAAGAATTAAGGGTCAAGATTGTTTTTTTGGTTTGCTCTCACCAAACAAACACAACAAAGGAGCTTCTCAGTTATAAAAGAAGAAGAAGACAGAAGAAATGGGAGTTAGTTAGTTTTATTTTTTCAGTTTGTTTTTTTTCGTATTTCTAAGCATTTTCCTTTAAGTTTTTAAATTTCAGCTTTAAGCTCTTGTACTTTTGTTACTAAAGCTTGTATTCAGTCATTTGAGTATAAATAATTCAGTTACAAGTTTCTTTGAGCTTTGATTTCATTTAAGCATTTTTCACTCATTAAGCACTCAATAAGCTTCATTTGAGCTTATTCCTTGTTAAAAAGTCTCAAATTTAGTAAAAATTTGTTTAATGTATTCATTACTCCTTAAGTTCAATATTACATCCAACTCATGGACACTCGAGGTGTTTTGAGTCATTTGAAGTGAAAACAATGAATAAAATAAGCTTTTAAAGCTAAATGATCTTGAGATGCGTCAAGGTTTAGAGGCTAAGGAGCCAATAGGTTTGTGTTTTCTAGAGCCACTCACTCTACAAGAGTGGCTAAGTGCCTGAGACTTCAAATTCAGGTTTATTCATCTTTAATTCATTTTAGTGTTTTAATCTAGCTTATTCAATTTAGCTTGTTGTAAAAGACTTGAATGCTTTAATTCGTGTTTAAAACTGTTTACATGTTCTAGAAATACAATTGCTTCTAAGTTTTTGTAGCTAGGATTCAACAAGTTTTCATAATCTTCATTTCTGTCATCATTTAGTCTAATAGCTTAATAGAGTAACCAGCTTATTTCTATACATAAGCTAAACATTTTAGAGTTTAAATAGCTTAAGTTTTTTTTTTTTAAAAAAGATGAGTATGTAGAAGAGCAGATATAAGGTTTAATAAGTTTTAGTGTTAAAAATAGATTTCAGTTTACTATAAGTTATTGATAGGCATCAAGTAAAGAGTGTTTGGTTCAGCCTTGTTTGATACAAAAAGTCAACACAAGTTTGTCTAATTCTTTCATTTAAGCTGAGCTTGGTTTTTTTTACTAAGTTTAGACAACTTTTTAAAAGTTAATAGAGGGAATTCAAGAGGTTTAGAGTTTTAAAAACTTCCTCATTTGCACCAGGGCAGTTTACTAGTTTAATTAGTTTAAGTGTTTAGAGGTTCAAGGTATTCTAGTGTTAAAATTTAGATAAAGCATAGTTAGATGAACTTGGTAAATGAGTATATGAGTTTTAGGAAAAGAGATTTGACCTGCATTTCACCTTAAGTCATTTGCATCAGCAAATGACAGTTTAAACTGCTGTTTGTTTTACATTTTCTAGCATTTCATTTAGCTTTAGAAATTAGTAGTTAAAGTTTGAAATTGAGCATTGTTGATAATACTCTACTAGCTTAAACTGATAAGTCTTTAAGTTCATTTTAAGCTTTTAGTTTAGCTTATTTTTCTTGCAAAAGGTAGTGTAGCATTTCCAATAAGTTTAGCCTATTTTCTTATTATTTCCTTATATCAGTTAAAATTTTTAGAAATCTCTATCTAAGTTAGTTTAATAACCTTAGCATAGCTTATTGATAGAATCTTAGCTATTAAGGTTTAGAAATAAGCTTTTTAGCTTATTAGGAAAAGTTTAAATTTAGTCATAAGCTGAACTTACACTTTGTGCAAGCAAATTTCTCTTTTACCTTGTTTACTTGTAGCTTATTACATTTTAGATATCTTTAGTATACATCTCAAGTATCAAGCAGCATCTTTTAGTTTTCAATTTCATGTAGAAATAAGCTAGTTATAAGCCAAAATCTTTAAAAAGCTCTCAAATCACTACATATCTTGTCACAGGGAATTAAAAAGCTTATTTTTTCTAGTTTAATGTCTTTTGTCAAAGTTGAAGTGCTTTTCATTAATGTTGTAGAGATTAAGCCCTTAGCAAACGTTTTCATGTTTTAAGTTTTTGCTAATTCTCACTTTTTAATAAGCTAAAAATAAGCCATGTCGCAAGGTCTGTTTTGTACATTGTCCATAGTTTAGGGTTACCCGTTTTCATACAAGTGTAAATTCACAATAGTTAGCCCGCCTACCCTTTAGTTTCGTTTTTTACAATTTCTACCCTAAGAGTTTATTTTCGAAAAAAGATAAAGGGGGAAAGACAAGAGGCCCGGGTGAGCAAGACTCGAACCCGGGACCTCTCGATACAAACCCCCTTTATAACACACTCTTACCACTGCGCCCTTGGGTCTTTTTCGTTAAAGACTCAAGGGCTTAGTTATTTAAAGGGGTTTTGAGCTTTTAAGCTTATAAGCTGAAAACAGCTTATTCGGGGCTTATTCATTAAGCAAACTTTGTGTTTTTTTATTTTTCGTGGGATTGTCATAGGGTCTAGTATTTTTTGTAAATTTTTTAGAATTTTTTGAAATCATTTAATATTTTTTATAATTTAATTTAGTTAAAAGTTTATTTAATTCATAAAAAATACAAAAATTATCAAAAAAATATTTTGTTTTTTTAGAAAATTTTCTTTTGTCATATAGTTTGTAGGAAAAATACAAAAAATTTCGTAGGATCATTTTTACAACTTTTTACTTTTTAAAGAACGGTCCGGGTGCGGGATTTTGTTTTGACTCGTTTTTGGGTCAAACGAACTCCGTTTTCGGTCTAGTCTTTTTCATTCTTCGTTATTTGTTCCCTAGAGTAGTTTAGAAGTGAAAATTTCTTCGTAGGGTTATTTTTAAAGATTTTAGGTTTTTCCCCCTTTGAACGGGATTCGGGCTCCCGTTTTTCAGCTAAATTTAGTAATTTTTAGGATTTTCTTAAACGTTTTTGTTTGTTATTGTTTAATTTGACTTTTTCAATCTCTCAAATCAATTCCTTCCTTCAAACTCAAATCTTCGACTGTATCGATTTTCCATTCCAGCCTCGTTGGGGATAAACGACCCGGGAACACTCTATACTACTTCTCGGTATCATTGATTGTTGTTTTTAGACTTATATATATATTTTATATTTTATTATATATTAATAAAATATAATTTGGTGGTAAAAAACCAGCAATCAATTTTGGCGCCGTACCGGGGAGCTTGTAACCGACTAACGTTACGTTTACATTGTGTTGAAAACTGTGGATATTTTCTTTATATAAAAAAAAAAAAAAAAAAAAGTAAAAAATTATTTTTCATTTCTTAGTATAAATATCAGGATAAAAAAACCCCAAAAGGAAAAAAAAGCAAAATATAAAAACCTTGTCATAAAAAAAAATACAGAATAAAATTCACAAATTGGTAAAAATACCAAAATATAATATCTCCAACAGATGTATAAACGTAAAAGAAATTCGGTGCATTTTGGTTTCCCAACTCGAACAAAAGATATAAAACTTGCCATCGTGTCACCTTGTGAAATACGCTCACCTTTCATTGAAAAACAAACTAAAGAGGGTTATAAGGAGGGTTGTTCAAAGAACTACACCCGAAAGAGAAGGTTTTTAATAGCTTCGCGCATTCCCGCTCCTCCGGCTCCTATTTGTGCGATTTGTCTTTTAAAGAGCTACCGTGAAACGAGTTGACTATTGGTTTAAGTTGTCTTATCTCATTTTGTCCGTTAAAATAAATTGTGAATTAATGGAAAAACCAAAAATAATCTTCTTTTTCTTCGTATCAATTAATTCTTTTCTTATCCATCTTCATGTTTAATTCTTATGACGTCATTCGATTATCGTTTGAATCCGATTTACGCGATAAAAGAATGCTCTTCTTGTGGAGCTTTGTACACTTCAAACTGTGGTTGTTCGAAAGGGAGTCTTGAAGACAAGATTCTTGTTCCTAAACCCCCTCGAAATTGTGTAAGGCGTGGCAAGGTTTGGAACCCCGGTTGTATGGCCGTATTGGTCAAGATGTGCGTCTTTTATACGAAAGGAATTTTATGGAAGGTTTGTTTACAAACTGTTGTGGAAAATGAATTTTACAAGACTCCAAGACACTTCCGAGTCATCCGATGACAATACCAACGTTGTTAATGCTCCTCAAGAGCCAATCGTTGTCAATCAGACCCAGTGGAAAATTCCTCACCAAGTCCATCTAACAATTGGACCATGTGTTGTCACGAGTGCGGATTATTCGTTAGATGGAATCTTGTTGTCGACAATGCAACTTGTAAGTCTTTTGGGAAAGGCGCTCATTACGGTTTAATAGCCCTCTGAGAGTTCCGATTAACTCTAATCCGGACCATCAAAAATCAAACCGTTGATGAGCCCCTACAAAACTGCAAAGTTTTGCAACACAATGTCTCCTTGGTACAATGCCAAAGATGTGTTGTTAATAAATTACGATGGAGTTAGTTTTCATTGAAAAGTTGAAATGGAACACAAATCAATGTTTCAACTCCATACTTTTCTAACGATTCTCCAAGTGTTGCAAACCATCCTCCACAATCCCAATACGTACCATACTCTCGTGAGTTATGTGGGAACGATTCTCATTATGGTTACGATTGTCCACCTCAAGTCCCGTTTGTCTACAATCAGGACCCATGTTTCAATCAAAACTTTGATTATTTTCCACAAACTTCACCGAGTTTCCCACAACAATATCTTTGTTGTGAAAATTGCGGGGGTCCTCATGAAACTTACCAATGTCAACCAATGAATGAAGACTATTATCATGAGCAAAATTCTTGCTATGATTCAAATTCTTTTGGTTTTGACCAAGTTCAACCCCCGCAATATACCGTCAATCATCCAATCTTCAAATCTCAAAATGACCTTCTTAATTCTCAAAATAAGCTTATGGAACAAATGACAACCTTACGTGAATTGGTTGATCAAGCTATACAAAAGAAGGAAGAAGAAAAGCGAATCGCGGAAGAACAAGCGGCTAGAGATCGATCTTGGAAGATTCCCATTTGCTACGATGATGACGAAGACAATACCATTGCAATCACACCCGTTTTACCAATCGAGGAACCCGATAACTCTCTAAGTATGGGGGACGAGCATCTTGACACTATTCCAGCAACGGAATCAGACGAAGTAATAAAGTCTAGTATTGAGAACCTTGTCCCAATCCCAAGTGAGTCCGAGGGTATTCCCGGCAAATTGTGTGATGTGCCTCTTTGTGAAAATACCACCCCTCTTAATGCTCTCAATGAACATTCTGAGATTGTTGTCAATTCCAACGATGATAATTCTTCGAGTGATGACGATTCTACCTACGGTGAGGATATCGAGTATGTCGATGCATCATCTCCCGATGTTGAGATCGTCAGCTTAGAGGTGGTGGAGATTGTTGATCCGGAAGTTGGAAGGATTGATGATGACATTCTTTTAACAATCAAAGACGATATCCTTCGTGAAAAATTGTTGAATGTCAATCTTCTTATTGCTAAGATCGATTCATTAAGAGATAATCCTACTCCATCTTCCGAAGTTGTGATCAAGTCTACCTCCACATTTCCTAATCTTTTCTTGGAGGAGACTAACACCTTTGATAATTCTATTCCCGAATCTGAAACTTTCCGTAAAAAATAATCCCACTCCATCTTCCGATGTTATGACCAAGTCTTCCTCCACATCTCTTAACCTTTTCTTGAAGGAGACTAATACCTTTGATAATTCTTCACCCGAATCTGAAACTTTCTGCTTTGATTTGGAAGAGAATAGTAGTGGCAGTACCACTACCCGTTCTGATTATTCTCTTCCAGATTATGAAGCTTTCTATTTTGATGACGATCATATTAAAGAAAAGAGTAGTGGCAGTACCACTACTCATGCTGATTTTTCTCAATATGATTTGTTCATCTTTGATCTTTCGATCAATCCATTCCCTCTTGCCGATAGGAGTGATTTTTATCATGAGGAGTTCATCGATGAACTCGCTCACATCATATCTCTACCGGAGTATGATTGTTTTTGCTTTAAGATTAAGCCCGAGCTGGGCAATCTTACTATGGATGTGGTGGAGGATATTTTCCCAACAAGAGAACCAAGAGTTCATGTGCCTAATGTTTTACCCACCCATCCCACCCTTAACCTGGATCTGGATTTCATACTTTTTAGTGATTCTCTCTTCGCTTATATTGTATGATCTTTCTTCCTTTTCTCACGTATCCAGTTGCTCTACCATATCTTCTCTCTTGCGGGAATGAAGATACCATTTTTGACCCCGGCATCTCCGTTTATCATTCTTTTATGCCGGGTGTATCTCATCGGAGTGGAACTTTCATGAAATTCAATGTTTATCCAAACCACTTGAATGAAAGTCCGATGGAGATTTTATCTTCCACTTGCTCCCCCATGGACCAATGAATTCGGGGTCGAGTCGGGCTCAAGACTCGGTTAACAATTGTTGTGATGAGGCTCGCCTCTTTCATTTCTTGTGTTTTGTGTTTTGTGTTATATTATCCAGGATTGCCCGGATTTTGAAGCCTCTCGTGCTCGCGGTTTTGTCCTTCGATCACAAGAGCTTCAAATCCTCAGCTTCATTTACGATGTTTAGTTCTAGTATGGGGGGGATCTTCGATTTGATTTTTGCCTGCAGTCGTTGTTATCACGCAATCCCGTTTTTACCACCAAATTTTTGCAAAAATACCAAAAAAAAAATTGAAAATTTTTAAAAATTTTCAAAAATAAAATAAGTGTTTTGTCACAGTTTTGACTTTCCTAATGGGTAGAATAAGAATAATTTTTGACTCGATCGGGCGTGTTGAGCCCTAGCTAGTTCCTCAACTTACCGCTTGTTAGGCTTGAGCTTTCACGAATTTTAAATTGCTTCGAAATTTTAATAGGTTGAAGAACAAGAGTGATAGAGTTAAATATAAGTTTTTGTGCTGAATATAAGTTTATGTGCTGAACAAAAACTTATATGAGTAACTTGTGTTTTTTTTCTCCCATTAACTTCTAATCCACCTAATCATACGTGCTTAATTCAGTTCAACTAAGTCAATCGATGTTTTTAGAAAAAGCTTCAAATTTGTAACTTGATTCTTTAAAGCGAGATTTTTCTGTTCTTAATAATTCGAAAGTTAAAATGCCAAAGAAGCATGAATGAAGTATGAATGCAAAGATGCACGAATATTGAAATTATGCCAATAAAGCATACATTTGATTATATGGAACAAGTAAAAGATGTGTCGTGATATCCCACTCCGCTAACCACGAGGTGGGGGTTCAAACTAAGACATCTTTACTTCTAAGGATTTGGTGTGTTGTGATATCTCACCAGGAAGCGAGGTCTAGGTGAGGGTTCAAACTAAGACACTTATCCTTAGCCATATTAGGAAGAAGGTGTTGTTGTGATTTCCCACTACGCTAGCAACGGGGTGGGTTTTCAAACTAAGAACATCGGTCGTTGGTTGTGATATCCTACTAGGGAGCGAGGCCTAGGTAGGTGTTCAAACTAAGCAACGCATTCCTAGCTTTAAGAACTTATGATTATAATGATGAAGATGTTGCAAAAAGTTCTACAGTTAAAATCTCGTTCTTTAAAATCAAGTTACAAGGTCCTAATAAGTTGTTGCTTTGAGTCATGATTCATCTTGAATCACGACTATGGAAATAAGTTGATCTATGGTTGAGTTGAAATGAGTACACACATTTAAATCATATATTCATGTTGGGAGTTAAAAGTTCACAAGTCATAAGTATGAGTGCTTAGCATTTAGACTTATATTGACAAATGATCTTGTTTAATTGCTTGGTTTGGAACTAGTGAAAAATCGGGGACGATGAATTTATCCATCAGGACATCCGTAGATTATTCTATGGACGTTCTCATTCTATGATCCCAATGTTGATATAATAAAGGAAGTCAAACAAGTAGTCAAGAAAAGAAAAAGAAAAATCCAAAAATAGTAGGGATAGTTAGTATATAGATAAAAAATGGTGAAAACGGGACTTGTCGAAGCTTTTGATTCTTTAGTTTCCCTTGACGAACGCTGTGCTACTTTTCAAAGTTATTAGTCGAGGGGGATTGAGATTCTTAGTTTTCGTAAATGTTTACTTCATAACATTGCGTGAGGACACGGCAATACCTTAGTATGGGGGATTTTGGTATGTGCTTAATTACACATACCTTTTACCTTTAAAAACGAGCTGAAATAACCAAAAACGGACTTAAAATGCCAAATATATGCTTGTTCTGCTAATTGTATTGTGCAGGAACGGATAACTAAGAAAAAGACGAAAAACAAAGCCAAAACGACAAAACCGGACTCGGAATGGAAAAGACTGTGAAAGACAAAGCCAAATCGAAGCCGAAAAGTCAATCAAGTCAAAAAGTCAACAGAAAAGTCAACTGGTCAAAGTCAAAGTCAACCCCGACAAATCCAAAAGTCAACATGTGAAGAAATATAAGTTTGAGGGTAAAAATTGCCAAACCCTAAACTTGTATTTGTAAGAAGAAAAGAGAAAAGAAAAGAGAAGGGCCAAAACTGCCATGGAGGCAAAGTTACACTCCAAGGACTAAAACTGTCAAGTCCTTGGAGTTATAACAAACCAAGGACGTGTGGTGCAGTTGCACTATAACTCTTGGGGACTTGTTTTGCCAAGTCCCCAAAGTTATATAACCACAAGGACGACGGGTGCAATAAGTCCTATAACCATCAAGGGCCAAACTTGCCACATCCCCAAACCCGTACCTGTCATCCCTAACCTTCGTACAAACTCATTTTTCCCGCCATTTCAACTCCCCACATACTCACAGGTTTCCAAGCTTCTTTTATCCTATAAACTCAACCAACCCCATGGACAATAACCTTCCCAGCTGTAAGATTGCCAACTTGGCAATCTCACAACTCCCTAAGCTCATTTCGACGACCAAGATGACCCAAGAAGGATTGAAGGGCCAAGATTAAAGGCTGTGAACCCCTCACACAACAAACACAACCCTCTTGTGTGTCTACAAACAAGCACAACAGCAAGAGAGAAGAAAGCAAGACACTAGCTTAGTTTTTCCTATAAAAAGCTTTGTAAAGCCATTATGGCAAAGTGTGTAGTTTTTTAAGTAGTTTTCAGTGTAATTTTTAAAGTTTAAAGTGTTTTTAAGTTAACTTCTCTTTATGCACTTGTAATTCTAAGTTTTAATGAAAATTCAAGCTATTTTTACTCAATAAGCTCTCAATAAGCTCATTTGAGCTTATTCTTGTTAATAAGCTCAAATTCAGTTTAAAACTTGTTAAAAGCTCTTACATACTGTTTTCTGTCCATTTTAGTTCATAATTGACCATTTTGATGCACTTTGGAAGCTTAAGGAGTAATAAGCTAAAAAAAGCTTATTGAGCTTTTAAGCTCAGGTTTAGAGGCTAAGGAGCCATTAGGAATGTTTTTAAGCCACTCACTCTACAAGAGTGGCTTGTGACTGAGACTACAAATATCAAGGTTTCATTTCTCAATTTTTACTTAGCTTAATTTTTAGCTCAAGACATTAGCTTATTTGCTTTTAATCTCTGCAAACTCATTTGTTTAGACTTGTCATTTATATGTTTTAAGTTTTCATTGAAAAGATGTGTGCAATCTTAGTTTATAACTCAAAACTGCCAAGTTAGTGTAATAAGCTAGCTGAGAAACTAGCTTATTTTTCTTAATAAGCTAGGACTTTTAGTGTTTAAGTAGTTAAAATAGGTTAGTATAAAATGGAGTAGATATAAGGTTTTGTCAGTTTAAGCTTTAAAAATAGATTTTAAGTCACTTAGCTTTGACAGCTTTTAAGTAAAGGGGTGTTTGGCATAAGCCTTAAAACGGGTCAAAATGGTTTTGGCATGGGTTAAAGTCATTTAGTTAGATTAAGCCTAAGATTTAAGCTTTATTTAAGCTGTTTTATAGGTCCTTTTAGTTTGAAAATTGTTTTTCAAGTTTTTTATAAACCATTTTGTAAACTGTGGTTTTTGAAAAAGTCCCAAGTGCTTATTTAATTAAGCACTTGGATTTTGAGTGTTGTATCACAACAAAGTGTGCATTTTGTGAGTGTTAAAAAGCTGTGACAAATACCCTTTGGTCTTTTGACTTGGTGAGTCAAAACCACCAAAGCCATGTGTTGGCAGTTTTAAAAAAAACCCATAGCCCCTTTTTCACCACACAATCAGTAGGTAAAAGTGATTTTTAACCCGGGAATAAATTGGTGCACAAGCCCCTTTCATAGAACTCTCAATCTGTTTGAGCTTATTTGTGTGTTTAGAGCTTATTTGACAGCTTAAAATAAGCTGTCAAATAAGCCCTTGAGATTTGCCTTAAAGCTCCCCTGGTGCAAAGGGGAGATTTTAAGCCCCTTTTTCTTTGTCTTATTGTGTTATTAAGCCCAATCTCTTGGCTTATTTTAAGAGCTTATAAGCTCTTATTTAAGCTCCTTGATTTTCAGACCTTGAAGAGCTTATTTGATGGCTTATTTTTAAGCCCAAACATGCCTTTTGAACTGTTTTGCTAGCCTAGGTGTAGGGATTGCTTAATTTTTTCTTTTCTGGCTTATTGAGCCTATTTAATAAGCTAAATTGATTCCTAGTAGCTTATTAGGTTAAAGTTGATAGCTTTGTTTGCTTATTTCCCTTTTGTTAGCTTATTTGAATGCCCAAGCTTAGCTTTTTAAGCCCTTGTTGCCTTTTAAGCATTCTGTCATCATAAGCTGTTCTAACCAGCTTATTAGTTTTAGCTTGTAGTTTTTTTTAGCTTACCTAGGTTTAGATTAAGCCTCTTTAGCTTATTTGAGTTTGTCCTAGCTTATTTCGACCCTAAGTCCAAAAGGACTTAGCTCATTTTTGCTTTTAAGCCTTTATAAGCTAAACTGTCAAGTTTAAGCTTATTTTTAAGCTTATTTATTGCTTTTCATAAAAAGTTGTAGAAGACAAAGTTGTTAAGCCCCACGAGCTTAACAACTTTGCTTCTTTGAGTTTTCAAAAAAAAAAAAAGGGGGAAAGACACTTGGCCCGGGTGAGCAAGACTCGAACCCGGGACCAAGCGATACGATCCCCTTTTACAAACACACTTACCACTGCGCCCTTGGGTCTTTTTCGTTAAAGACCCAAGGCGTTTAATATATAAGGGTGTTTTGGCTTTAAAAGCTTATAAGCTGAAATAGCTTATTCGGGGCTTATTTTTTAAGCAAATTTTGTGTTTCTCATTTTTCGTAGGATCTTCATAGTATAAAGTAATTTTAGAAAAAATTTCAGAATTTTTCGAAATAGTTTAATATTTTTTATAATTTAATTTAGTTAAAAGTTTATTTAATTCATAAAAAATACAAAAATTATCAAAAAAATATTTTGCTTTTTTAGAAAATTTTCTTTTATCATCTAGTTTGTAGGAAAAATATAAAAAGAACAATTTAAAAAAGTTTTTCGTCTAGGGTCATTTTTACAACTTTTCATTTCTTTTAAGAACGGGTACCGGGTACGGGATTTTGTTTGACTTCACGGTTTTTGGGTCAAACGAACTCCGTTTTCGGTCTAGTCTTTTTCATTCTTCGTTATTTGTCCCGTAGAGTAGTTTAGAAGTGAAAAAATTTTCGTAGGGTTATTTTTAAAGATTTTAGGTTTTTCCCCCTTTTGTTCGGGATTCGGGCCCTCGTTTTCTAGTTTAATGTCAATAATATGTCTCTAGCGTATTTCTTAACGTTTTAGTTCGTGATTATCCTAATTTGACCTTTTTCATCGAGACCCCAAAACTAATTCTTCTTCAAACTCTGTTAATTTTCGATTGTATTCGATTTTCTATTCAGCCTCGTTGGGGTAAACGCCCGGGGGAACATTCTATACTAATGTTCTCGGTATCGAGAGTGCTCTTGTGTGTTTTTAGACTTAACATATATTATTTTTATATTTTAATTATATTTATATTTATACAGTGTTAAATCTCACCGATCAAAGTAGCAAAAAACAACAAATGAGCAAGCCTTTTAAGTTTGACCAAGTTATGTGATGGATCTCAACCTCTGAGAAGGCATTTGATTATTTCGAAATCTGATTAGCCACTTTTATTGTAAATGATGAATGTGTTTAATATGTATGTAGTTATTTGTAAGGGATTTGGTGGGGGATCTTTACTGTAGAGGGTGGGCAGTGAATCGCGCATGGTGGAATACAGTTTTGTGCCCTTTGTTTTGTAAAGAAACTTTGCACTAAGTGCATCCCACCTTTATTTATGAAATTATGCACGACCTTTTCCTTAATTATATCCAGCTTTATTTATTCTTAATATGTTTATGTTGTTTTCAATTTCTTGGTAGGGGTGTAAAATGCCATGTTATGTTGTGTCGTACAAATGTGACAGAGCCATGTTCCTTATTAATGTATCCTGATCCTGGAGTGAAGAAATCTATGATTATAAAGAATAGCACAAAGCACATATTGTTAACATCGCTCACCTTGCTTTTCAATTTGCATTGAAACATCACGTGGGTGATCTGTTACAAAGAAAAGGATACCATTGAACACACAATGTGATCTACTGACAAAGACCAGTTCTAACAGAGTAATCTAGGAAAATGCAACTTTATTCAGGTAAAGATACAAAACCAAGAACTACAACAAACAGGATCACAGCTGAGTCTTCACTGAAAAATTGTCTTTGTCACTTTGATATTTGCTCATACTTGTCATCTACTCAGTAAGTCTGCATGTTCAGTAGTGCGAGAAGGAGGATCATAATTCTTCTTTAGGTAGACTGTTAATCTATGTTTTAGTTGTCTCCGTTTAAGATAGATTAAGACGCCTTTGTACATTTAATACAACGTGAGGTTCAGCGTGATCTCAGATTATAAGAAACCACTAATGTCCATGTTACCTGTCACACTCGAACCGTTTAGGATCTTCGCCCGCTCGCTTCCCACCGTACCCATCAACAACACACTCTACCTCGTTCGGTTATATTGGCTAGAACTTAGACCGACGTATTCTTGTTGTAAGTCGATTCCTCCATGTACAAACACCCTTCACTCATTGAGTTTCTCTGCTCACTCTTCTCAATCCGCAGCCTCCAGATTTGCTCCTTTTCGCTTCTTGGTAACTCAGACCCAAATTCCATAGTTATCTTCCATCTCCTTTAGGATCCCCCGGATTAAGGGCGTTCTACTACTCCATTAAGGCTTTGTAATGCATAAACATTTTCTACAATCAATCATCTGAACAATGAATTCCCGTGATACTAAGAACGCAATCATAGTGCTCCATATTGTTCCTTACGTTTTTCAAATTTTCACAGTAACCGCTCACGACAGATAGAAACAAACAATGGACTGTCTTAGAACCTCGCACCCTAATTGTTCCTTATTATATCCAGGCTTTATTATTCTAATATGTTATGTTGTTTTCAATTTCTTGGTAGGGTAAAATGCCATGTTATGATGTCTACAAATGTGCAGACTATTTCCTTATTATATCCTGTCCTTGAAAATCTATGTTAACATAAACCTTCATATCATTCCATTGAAACATCACAAGGGTGATCTGTTACAAAATAGGATACCATTGAACACACAAAGTTCTACTACAACCAGTTCTACCAAATCTAAGACAATGCAACCTTAATTCATGGAAGATACAAACCAAACTACAACAAACAGGATCACAGCTGACTTCCAGAAAAATGTTTTTTTTTACATTTGCTCAACTCATCCCTTATAGTCTGCATTTCAAGTTGAAGGAGGACAACTTCTTCTTGGCTACTTATCTTAGTTTCTAGTTCTCTCCTCTGAGATGGATTAAGAAGCCTGTATATTTCATACAAGTGGGTCCTGTACCACTCATTTTCTACATCATCATCATACCAATCTCAAAAGTTACACTTCTTGACCCCCGTTTTCTGACAAAAAAAAACATAATTCACTTAGTAAACAATATAATGTCTTGACTAAATTAAATTAACTTACGTATCTGTTTGGGCAAACAACAAATCTTTTGGCTGGGTGTTCTTTGGTCCAAGATGTTAATATCATTACGGGAAGACGACATTTACATTCCTTCTTATTTCCAATGTTTGAAAAAATGGAAGATGATGAAGACATTTTTGGATTTCAATGATTTTGGAAATTAGGGTTTATGTGTGGGAGGAATCGCAGGGGTGGGAGGAAATTAGGGGAAAATAAAGTGTGGTTTATGGGTTTATAAAAGGTTGGTGGTTTAGTGTGAACCGGGATAGGCACCGGGTTTATTGAACCGGTGCCACGTCTGAAAATAATATGATATTTTAATAAAAACAAGATCGACGTGGATAATATATTGGAGAAGTGTTTCATATTGAACAAAAATTTGAAAGTAGCTTGGTAATATCGGTAATAAAAAAGTAGGTTGTTCAAAACGGGTTAAAATGAAAAGTAGCTTGGTATTCTATAGCATTTACCCTTAAAAGTATAAGTTTCTGTGGTGAATAGTAACTTTTATAAAAATAGTTTTATAAAAGTATATATTTAACGTAAACTTGAAATCGTCGTATCGTTTTCGTTATAAATCTATTTTTTGAGTTTCTTATCATTTTG
>BQNB010144762.1:2198-16811 GCA_026074375.1 Tanacetum coccineum
AATGTATTTTTGGTACGTTTTTAGTCGTTTAAGTCCGTTTAGAATGGAAAATGGTATGTGTAATTAAGCACATACCATAATGTATTCTTTGCTAGGTCCTAATGAATACTTTATTGCTTCAAACTTCTATGCTTTACATACCCTTTTACTAGACATCTCATTATTTTAATTGTTAGATTTAGGCGCTTTGTTTAGAATATTAATTTCTAAATTACCAATGTTGCCCTTACGCTTCTTTTGGCTTCGTTCATCCTTTTTTTCAATGTCATTTTTTTCTTGAACATTCAAATAAGGTTTGAAGAATGAGTCAGTAGTAGTGTTAGGAAGGTTTCCATAGTTCGATTCCTCCCATTCTTCATCGCTTGACACTATGTCATTCATCGGTTCTTTATTCTAACTTTCATTTATCCAAGAATGCAATAATGCTTTTTTAGTCATTCCATCCACTCTCTCCTATGGTTTTTGAATATTGAATTCACTCAGGATATGAATTCAAGTGGATCAAGCCCCCAGTTATCACCTTCCTCTAACATTTCATCTTCCCCATCATGGGATAGGGGATAGAATTTAATAAAAAAAATTCTCAACAAGTTCTTTCCAACTGGTGATTTTGCCATCCCCTTCATCTATCCACCATTGTCTTGCATCATCAGCCAGTGAGAGAGGAAAAACCTTCATGCTTAGTCGATGGGAGTCCACATTAGGAATTTTAATTAAATCGAGCATTTCAAGAACTTTGGCAATGTGGTCGACCACGTCTTCATCAAACGTTCCGTAGTATGCATTACTTCGTAACTTCATCAAAAATTCCTCGCTGAGCTCAATGTTTATATCATAGTCGGTGTTTGGTCTAGCTAGACTTGATTCGGCTTGAGCTTTTTTCATGCGTTCATATAAAATTAGTTCTGTCATAAATTTTGTCGTCTCCTCTTCAATCAATATTTCATGATTAGCACGACCCGGAACAAAGGTAAAAATATCAGTAGGATTTGCTCAGAAGAAAGATAGAAAATCAAGCACGGTAATCGAATATGAAAAATCAGCTTCTGCTACTATATCAGACGATCAATACGTCATATCCAATTGATCTGAATACGCCGTATCAGTCTGCTGAATGGATACGCTGTATTAGATAAAAAGTTAGATACGTCGTATCCAATTGAGTGAATACGCCGTATCAAGTTATCGACAAGAACTGTGTATTGAAAATAATTAAAACACACAAAACAAACACACAAATAAAACAAGCAAACAAATAAAACAAGCAAACAAATATACAAAATTTTACACTAATCTAAATTACACTAATCCTAGAGGTTATGTTAATCTAATGTTAAAAACCAAAATATTAAATAAAAGTCAAGATTAAAATTTCACTCCACGACAGCGGCGCAAAAACTTGATGTGTCGTTGTGTGTAGGTAATTTATTTATCAAGTTTTACTATTTATATTTTGCTGACTTTACCTAAAACAACACTTTAACGGGCAGTGTACCCGATCAGATAGAGTTTCGTGGTAAGTAGGGTGTCGATCACTAAGAGCGAGAACTAATATTTTATTCTATTAATATTTTGTTTAACTAAACTAAGTTAATTTAAACTATGTTAATTCTATTCTATGTTAAACCTATGCTAAACCTATGTTAATCCTAATTCTAACGGATCAGGAGGGGTTTCTGCCTGAGAGACTAGCACACGTTTTGTGGTAACTTAGATCAATTTAAGGCACAATAACACACACAAACAGATAGACAGAAGATAGAAGAGCGGTCTAGCCAAATATAAGAAAACTGTAGTAACCATGATTAATCCAATTAAAATGTTGGTTTGTTTATTTAGTGCAATGAGTGCTTATCTAGAGGCGGCATATTATTCCTAGATTTAGGCAGGACTTCTTCCTAAAACCTAGACACGTAGAATTCTGTCATAATTAAACGCATCCGCATAAAGCATCCTATTTTCTGATTATAATCTATCTTAGGAGAATAATAATGGTGATCTTATTAAACCCTAGCTCATAGAGACTTTATCCACTTACTTCTTAATGGTAATTTATATTCTAGTAGTCCACTGTCTAAGTCTTTATCAAAGGAATCAATATGTTATTTGTTGATCTTAGGTCACCTGCTAGTCCAACTTGTTCACATATCCCAAAGTTAAAGATAGGGCATTAATTGTGGTCCTATTGATCTAGATATATAAATCACTATATGGAGATCCATCTCGGCATCTAGCTAACTTGGTCGGTATCAGTAGATCCAGTTGAATGATAGGTCGCATACAAAAGCATGTAAACAAGTATGAATTGATAAACATAAACAAGCAATTAACAAAAAATTAAGCATTCGATATAAACAAACCAAACATTTAAATCTTCATAATTATGGCTAATACCTAAGGGTATTAGCCCTTAATTATTGTAATGAATACAAAGGTAATAATTCAACCAAGGTAAATGATAATGCCTAAATTATACATGTTTTCTGTGGCGTTATTTATGTATATTTGATCATTTCTCATGAACTTTTGGTACTTAATTAGCTTGAATTGCATATAGGTTCAATTGAAGACACTACAGACCCAAGCTCAAGAATCTATACACTTTGGGAGGCGAATACAAGAAAAGTAAAGATTTCTAGCTAAAGTTCAAGATGTGCGCCGCACTTATAATATTGTGCGCCGCACTTTCCTTTGAAGCCAAAAACCGCCTGCACTATAATATAGTCGCCGCCTTATTCCCCCCCCCCCCCCCCATTGAAGCCAAAACCGCCACACTTATAAAATTGTGCGGATGCAACTTTCTTTCTATTCCCAAAGTTTGAAGAATTAAAGTCTAATACAATGCACCATGCATTAAACTTCTCAAAACGTCACACTTAGTTTTAAGGGGCGCCACACATCCAGTAAAGACCATTAAATGCTAATCGCATTTAACACCTAAAGGTAAAGATCCCCACAGACTTTTTTCTAATGCGCCGCACTTTCATCCACCTGCCATAAATTGAGGACGATTTTCATCCTCATAAGCAATAAACGTCCATTTAAGGTCGTTTCCTATATCTTGATTGTTGTACTTTGACGTAGCACCCCATTGTTACCATTCCGCTGCTACCTGATTTTGGAGGTGTTACATTTTAGAGCTTATTTCTAGCTTATTTTTTAGTCTTATAAAAAGTCACTTTTTTAAGGTTGCTTATATTTAGGTCTTAAAGCTTTTCCATAAAAAAGTTTTGCAAAAATAAAAACATTTGGTAGTTGGGGAAGTCCCAGTTTCGAACCTGGGACCTCAACCCTACTCAACCAAACGCCTTAACAACACACTCTGCTATACATTACCCTTGGGTCTTTTCTGTTAAGGCTTTACAAAATTTATTAGTTAACCCTTTTTTAGCTCATAAGCCCACCAGCCTTTCTTTGGCTTATTCCAGCTTATTTCGATAAGCTGGTTAAGCCATTTTATTTTTCTTAAATTCAGCACTTTTCAAAGCATTTTTCATTAATTTTTTAGATTTTTCTAAATTAGTTTACTATTTTTAATCTTTTATTTAGTGTAAATCATTTTTTAATTCATAAAAAAAATATAAAAGTCAAAAAAATATAATTTTTATTTTATTTTATTTTATCATTTAGGATTGTTAAAAAATAAATTTGCATTGGTAGGGTTAAATTTGTAGAATTAGGTTTTTTAAAGAACGGGATTTGAATCTCGTTATCATTTTTAGTGTTTTAGCTTAAATTGCTTTCGTTTTAGGATTTCTTTTATTGGTCTTTTGCATTTTAAATTATAGAAATAGAATCCAAATCATATATTGACCATTCAAACGCGCGATCACAAACTTAATCCCGATTCTCAATTCACACTTCGTCAGGAAACGACCCGGGAAGTTTTTTTAGGGTTTTACTTTGGTTAAAAGTAATTATCCTTTTAAAATCCTTGTGGAATTCTTACTCTCTTCTATAATTGATATTATCTTATTACATATTTATATTATATTATATTTATATATATTAAGTGGTAATCATTGTGTTTTTAGTAAAATCGGTATTTCTAGTATTATAAATTTAAAGCTTGGAAAACACACATCAAAGTTTTTGGCGCCGCTGCCGGGGAATTGTTTAAGTTGTTATAGTTTGTTGCTTATTTCTGGTGCTATTTTGTTTCTCAAAAATTTTCAAACCCGTCGTACCGTTTTCTGGCAAACGGAAACCAAAAATCATTTTTCTCCAGGAAGTACGCCGCACATCTTATTTGTGCGCCGGTTTTCCTGTAAACCCAGAAAGTACGCCGCACTTTCTGCAGATTTTTCACAAACAGAATTTTGTTTCAAAAACCAAAACCAAAACCCCCCAATCTGCTAGTCTTAGGTTCTATAATCATTTGGAATTGTATTTTATCTGATTATATGCCTTGTGTATTTGTAATTATCTAGTTTATCATAATATTCGAAAAAAAAACATAAAATTTCCAGAAAAGCCGGCGCACTTTTCCTAAAGTACGCCGCACTCTATCTAAAAAAAATATATATATATATATATATATATAAATCTATAAAAAAATATATGAAAATAATTTATTTTATTTTGAATATTATCCTATTAGCCTTAATTATATATATAAAAATGTCTTTTTGCAAAATGCTTAACGTATGTATA
Source organism: Tanacetum coccineum (assembly GCA_026074375.1). Lineage (NCBI taxonomy): Eukaryota > Viridiplantae > Streptophyta > Magnoliopsida > Asterales > Asteraceae > Tanacetum > Tanacetum coccineum. The sequence goes on from BQNB010144762.1 coordinate 6,852, forward strand.
AATCCCCTATCTTTCGGAAAACAACTAGTAAGTCTAATATATAAATTAAATAAAAATTTAAATAGAAAGGTTCTTGTAAATTTAAATTAACCATAAAGAATCCATTCTGAATCGAAATCACACAAATCTTCCACCGAAATCCTATCGTTAATGAATATATCATCATAAATAAACCTGCAATGAGGATGTCAAACCAGAACCAAAAATTTACCGCTCCCAAGAAAATAATCAATCCTTCCTCGATCCTGATTAACAACCCATGGTGGGAAAAAGTGCAAATGACTGTAGCACCGACTCCTAATTCTGCCATTGTTTAAATCGATGTTGATGACAACTTTGTTACTAATAGCACCCACTTGAAAATGATTTGGGAAAATAAATTCGATGGTTATCTACGAGCCAATCCGCATGACCACATCCGTGAATTTCTCGCAATCTGCAACATGTTCAAATACGGTGAAACGCAGAGTGAAGCTGTTAAGCTTTTAATATTTCCTTTTTCCTTGTACGATGAAGATAAAACCTGGTTTAATTTAGAAAAACGAACATACATTGACGAGTTCTATAACATCATGGGAACAAATGAGAAAAGCTTTTATAAACAGATTTTTTCCACCTTTGTTATTTAACCGTCTCTTACTTGAAATCAAAAATTTCTCTCAACTCGTATGCGAAAGTCTAACTGACGCTTGGTTACGACTCAAGTGCATGCTTCAAAAATGTCAAGGGCACGGTCTGACCAAAGGAGCTATTATTCAAATATTTTATCATGGTCTAGACGAACCCACTCAAGAAATCCTAGACGAAACTGCTGGAGGAATCTTCCTCTACAAAAGTCCAAATCAAGCTTTTCAATTTCTTGAGGACAAAGTCCTTTTTAAACTTGATTGGTCTCTTGAATCTAAAATTGAACATCATTGAAAATCTGTTTCTTTCGCCTATGGAAGTGATAGGAATACTGATAGTTCTCGATTTATGCAAAAATTGAAGGCTATGGATTCTAAAATTATAAGCTTAAATGAAGAATTGAAAGATATGCGTGAGAAATATATTGAGCTTAGAGAGGGAAACGCTTCTAAGAACAACCTGAATGATGACACGCCGATATATGAACGGCAAGAAGCCAATTCTATCCATTATGAAGGTTATCAAAACCGAGATTCTCATGATTCGAATTCTCTCAAATCCCATTCTAAACAACTCCAATCAAAAAATGATCCCGAGAAATTGCTAACAGAAATAATCAATGATGTGAGAAAGGACCATGCGAAGATTTCAAAATATGTATCAGTAGGCAAGAGAACCTACAATTTGATGGAAACTCTATGACAAAAACGATTATAAAAAAACCACCTGGGTTATTACCTAAGAAAAAGTCTAAACCAAAAACTATCGACCAAGAAACCGTCTATCGCTAAAACTGATTTTGAAAAATTAATCACAAAATTCTTGGATGGTCAAAGAGTTACAAATATGTATGTCAAGAACAATGTTAAGGATGTGATTTTTAAAATGAAGCAAAATGAAAAGAATTTCCAAACTATATATAAAATCATGGAAAGAAAAATAGATGAGTTGGAGAAGACTCAAAACATCCCTTTAGAACAAACCGATAGGACTGACCCTCCTCCTCCTCCTCAAGCTCAAACCGAGCATGTGAATGTCGTATTCACTGGGAGTGGAGAGTCCGATGATCATCCAAAAATTTAAAAAGATCCACCACCTTCTATTATCGTTAACAATAAAATCAAAAAAGACCGCCCTATTAAAACATCGAAAGGAAACTATCACGTGGTCAAAATAGAAGAATATCCTTTCCGTGAGTACATACTAAAAATACCATACCCTCAAGCTTTAAGAGTGGATCAGCCCCACTTGAACTGTATTGTCAAGGTATCCTGAATCAAGTTAAGTATAATAATAATAGTAGTAGTAATAGTAAATAATAATAATAAACCTATAAAAAACTAAAATATATAAACAAAAAAAAAAAACTTAAAGTTTTTTAAGTATTCACGCATGTCGGCCGTGTGTTTCCTTACCATCAATTTCCGCACACCAAAAAGAAATTTTTCGAACTTTGTGGTTGTGTTCGCTGGAAACCCTAACGAGACTATAACTCGTCCACTCGGGACACCGAGGGGTTTAAAGGCTTGTTGCATGCGCTAAATGCAACCGTGGTGCCTAACGAAAGTGCGCTTTAGTATTTTACGATTTTCGTAGTTGTGTTTATTTTGCAGATTAAATAAAACAAGAGTGGAGCTTGTAATTTACACCAGGAGCCTTATATAATTAGGAGTATTTATTACATTTGAGAATACAGCATCTTGGCGCTTCGTTTCGCGCCATATTCCTTCATAATTCAGCCAAGCACATTATAGAGCCTTAGAAGATTTCCAATTACGCATAATGCTCTACTTAAGTGTGGAGGAGCTCTCGCTCCTTACTAAAAAAAGAACATAATGGAACCACTTAAGGATAGCTCAAACGTAGCTATATCTCTCTATGCCCCAAGAAGTACCATTTTCCCTTAATTTTCCCTATTTTCTATATTTATCAGTTCTCACATTGAGGGCAATGTTCAACTTAAGTGTGGAGGGGTAGAAAATAGGAAAAATTAATCATGTCTCTCCATGTTTGCCCTGCAATCTAGCCATATTTTTCAACTGATATTTTTTGAAAAATGTAAAAAATAATTTATTGCTTTTCTAAAAAAAAATTTAGTAAGGCAAATCCAACTAGATTGACATTTTATCAAGCATAAAATTAACCCAATTAAATTGTAAGGTTCGCCTCTTGATCTTAAGGAATTCGGGTATCCATCTTTGATACTGTTGAAACCTTAAATGTAGGCTTCATAGATCGTTTTGCCCATCTAGGATATCATAACATTGATCCACGCGAGTCGGAATAACAAATAAGAACAACATGTTAAAACAAGGTTTTTATTCTAAACTACATAAACAAAAAACTATTTGACTTTAATCAGTCGACTATGAACTATACATAAACTAAAATAAGCTAACTATTAGACCATCATTGGAGAAGATCTACTATGATGGATTATTAATACTAAGACGCCTACCCCTCTTTATATAACTATAGGGTTAGGGTTTACAATACAAGATAAGATCAATTAAAATTAGGAAAGATAAAATCAATGCATTAAAAATTAATTGACCAATCTTCAATCAGCATTAATGTTGATCTTTATCTTTAGCTAAGGCATATAAACAACTGTTTTCTTGACTAATCTCAAACAGCATTAATGTTGATCTTTTATCTTTTAGCTGAGCATTAAATACCTGTTTGACTAATCTTCAATCAGCATTAATTTATATCCACAGTCAATTTCCAGCTTTGTCTTGTAGGTCCTCCATCTTTAATATGTTTTGTCATAATCAACTCAAAGTATAATTCCCAACAATCCTCCCCTAGTTGATAATGACAAAACCAATACGCACAAGCTTCCCCTGAAGCTAATATAGATGAAGAACTTCCCCCTGAATCCAGCACTCTCAACCCTTATTTTGTCATAATCAAATAGGAGTGCATGTAGAAGGTAAATAAACAATACAGCTCCACCTTAAACTGTTTTCCATCTCTTGATCATGGACTTATAGGCTCCAATCAATCAAATTATCGAATGATGAAGAAAAACAAATAATAAGAATTTGTTAAAGAAGTTGAATTTCCCTAAACTTGAGTCTTAATATCCCTGTTTATCCACATGACATCGAGTCTCATACCTGCTATGTATAAGTAGACTTATGTCTCTAGACAAAATCCTCATTCCTCTATTAAATAAGACATTGAGCACAATAACGTAACTCCTTAAAGTGATAGCAAATGTATGTAGTAAGCATCATAAGGTAGATCGTACACCACCTTGGGCTAGATTCATCAAGTCTTCGTCACCGTGCCTTAATGAACACGAACAATTTACCTCAAAATGTTGAAACCCATTTGGATAAAATAAGGACAAAAACGCACCTGTGAAATCAACCACCAACATCATATAAGTAATAACCAATCTTCTTCAAAATAATCACCAAAAATGAGCCATAATTTCATCATCGTTCAAGATCCAAACGCGTCCGTGTTTAGGTTTCTTCTTCATTCTTCTACCATAAAACTTTGAATCCTAGATATCAAGAGCAACCTGCTCTACTACCAATTGATAAAACGCTTGATTGTAGGCCTTCATATAGATTCGGTTTGCCATCTAGGATATCATAACATAGATCACTAGCAAAATGCGAATAACAAATAAGAACAACAATGTTCAAGAACAAGGTTTTTATTCATAAACTAATAAACTATAAACTATTCGACTTTAATCAGTCGACTATGAACTATTACATAAACTAATAAGCTAACTATTAGACTCTCATTGGAGAGATCTAACTATGATGGATAATCAATACTAGACGCCTACCCCTCTTTATATACTAGAGGGGTTAGGGTTTACAAGACAAGATAAGATCAATTAAAATTAGGAAAGTATAAATCAGCATTAAATACTATTTGACTAATCTTCAATCAGCATTAATGTTGATCTTTATCTTTTAGCTGAGCATTAAATACTGTTTGACTAATCTTCAATCAGCATTAATGTTGATCTTTATCTTTTAGCTGAGCATTAAATACCGTTTGACTAATCTTCAATCAGCATTAATGTTATTCCAGCTATGTCTTGTAGGTCCTCCATCTTTAATATGTTTTGTCATAATCAACTCAAAGTATAATTCCCAACAATCCCTAAGATAATTGAGGCCTATTTAGCTTTGTTCGAGTTAAGGATGATACAAATCATATGTATCTATTCCCCATCATTATGGAGTGTATCTGTGGTTTTGTCACCTATTCTGAGCATATGGTATTGGTTGAAAATTAATATGAGTGGTGCTGGAAAATTAGAAGCTCCAAACTTGTGCTTGATCATCAATTACTAGACCGCAAAGTGAGGTTATTTTAATAAATAAAGGTCTATGATAAGAAGAGTGAAAAATAAATCCCTACGCAATCATGTATCTACAACACTCGCTTTTAGTGTTGAGATCCCCCAAAGTATCCTAAGAGCAAGAAAAATATGCTCGATGAAGAAGAAGTTTTGTGCCAGCCTTAGTTATCGCAATATCTAGAAAAAAAGAGAAAAGGAAAAAGAATATAAAGTTCAAAGTATAAGGCAAAGTTTTGGCTCATGGAATCAAGTATCTGCTACTCACCCTCATCAGTATCATGTTTTGCCTCTTTGAGATTTCTGTCTAGGTGCTCACGCCGCAACGCAAAGTTTAATGAGGTCAAGACAAGCATATGGTAGCGACCTAGATTATGTCTGTGCATTTGAGTGACTTCACAAATATAAAACCCTATCTGAGTGACTCGTGTGAATTCAAAAACAAACACTTTCCCTATGTGAGGTGCTCTGTTATATGTCTATGCCTGAAAAGTTATAAAACTGGTAAACACTTGTTAATGCTAAAATGATTTTTTCTCCATGTCACGATAAATGATTTTTTTTTTCGCTTTAATTGCTTAAGGGAAAGCAATAGCTAAGTGTGGAGGGATTTGATAACGCCTAAATTATACATGTTTTTTGCGGCGTTATTTATGTATATTTGATCATTTCTCGTGAACTTTTGGTACTTAATTAGCTTATACAAAAGACTTGGATGTGGCTTGTGAAGGTTTATGACGACTTCACGCAGTCTTTCGACCTCGGTTTCATTAAATTCCCCAAAATCGAGAGGTGGAACGGCTACACTAGAATCATTATGCCGCCAGGGCATGGCAATCGGAATAGCCCTCATGTCAATCAGAAAAAACTTGTCCTTCCATTTCTTTAAGCTCGTAGGAGCATCCTTGAAACATGGTTTGCAGTTCTTCCCAGTGCGACTTTTGAATGAAAACCAATTTCCTTCTTTACACAACTTGTAAAATACACAAAAAAGGGTCACGATCGGGTTAATATTCAACGCCCAGCAGTAAATCTCAAAAAGGATGCCTTTTTACAAGAGCCTCTATGGTTATAGGCATGGGCTACTTGTGATCATAGGTAGGTGTTTGTAATGAAGGAAATGTAGTCAAATAATGAATTTCCTCCATGGAGTCCTAGGCAGTGTAGTTAATAGCCTATATGAATGGTGAATTGGAATGTTATCTCTGTTCTTGTATGATAGTTTTGTATGTTGTGAATAAGCTGATGGCTTGTCCATAGCTTTTGAATGTTGCAGCTTGTTATTATTTGATATTATAATACAATTTACCATTTTACTAAAAAAAGGGTGGCCCGGTTTATACCTATTGGAACAAGCTGGGTGATATGAACACAAAAATATCTTATTAATTCGAGAAAGAAGGTGGAAAAAGGCACTCGTAGCCCGCCTTATTGAAAATGATGTAATAGCATCGTTGGGTAACTCGGCCATGGTCATCCCTTCAGGTGCTATACGGGGATGTAGGTCTACCGGAATATTGTAAACTTGTGTAATCCATTTAACATGTCTTATCTAAAGAAGATGTATAAAGGTGCATATTAAATTTAGGAAGCACGGCGGCCTCCGTGACATGTTCGGCGGGCTCTGCGTCCGGAATGTTAATCTCATCGGAATGCCCCAACGGCATGTTGGTGGATCCGAAAGGAAGGTAGCAAAATTGAAAAGAAACAAAAGACAAGAACCTAGGAGAAAGGGACATACATGAAAAAAAAGAAGGATACGCGCGAAGTCAAGCGGAGCGAGAGTAGTAAAAAGAGAGAAGTATCTATAAAAAATAGGATGAGGCCCCTATTTATAGAGGAAAAGGAAGGGGAACCAAACGTCGCATCATGTCAGCACATGACGTGGTCGAATCATAGCCACAATGGAAATTGGGGGACACGTGTCGTCATCGCGACTACCCAGATATGACTCGCCTATTTTTTAACCTTCAGTAATTATGGCTTATGTCCCGTAGCTCGTCACTCGGATCTAGGTAGAAAGGCCTCCCGAGATATAGATAAATTACATGAAATAGCAAATACACGTATGCTTTTAAGTATTGCATCATCAGTCTTGACTGATAATACAATACTAGGGGGCATGTCCGCATATATAGCCGCTGGACAACCTAAGCACAAACACCCAGCGACACGGCCCCTCGGTATTAGGTAACAATTATTATGAATAAACAATGTCAGAACCTCGAGAATAGGTAACAATTATTATGAATAAACAGTGTCAGAACCTCGGGAAAAACCAACACACTCTATTATCCAGGAAACTCCTACTGACCATCGATCCGTAACAAAATCCAAGCATGCACCGCCGTTCCAGATATTTAGGGATGTTGTTTCCTAGGTTTGAACAATAACATAGCCATCTAGCTTAGGCATAGCTCGGCGCCCCACTCCTCTACGAGTGTTAGGTACAGTGCTTGGGGTAGTATAAATACCCCAAGCTCATTCAATGCAAACCAACTATTCTCGTACGCATTAACTCACACTTATTACACTGCCTAGCGGATTCTTTCATACCATGTACTTACTCTCACGCTGGATCTTGGTCCTGGGATAACACCTGGACGAGGCTAACGTGCGTTACTCTTTATTCAGGCTTGTTGAGGACTAAAAACATACTAGAAGGATGTCTCTTCTTCTACCTAGCGGACTTTTACCTCAACATGGTCGTAGAAGTCGCATGGCCTATCTGTGTGATCGTGGTTTGCCTTGTTTTGAAAATATACCAAACAAGGGCATTATGCGCACATACAATTTAGATACGGTCATGTTGGTCCCTTGGAATATGATATAAGGTTTATCAAGTTAAACTAATCAAATTCTATGGCAACAAAGTAAGTTTTAAACAAATATATATATGAACAATATAAAGAACAAGTTTAAAACACATAGAAGTACTTTTCAACGTATAGACTTTTGTTAGAATCAAATAAAGAATCTATGACACACCTTGCTTGCGGACTAGCAAGGTGGTTGAATGACAATTGGGTTGTTATCTCTTTCGAACTTAAACTCTAACCAAAGTTAAGAGAGTAAGAAAACAAACTACTTATGACTAAACTGAAGCTTCAGCTTCAGTAGTACAGTTCAGTTTGTTTGAGAGATAAATAAACTCTTCAATGTGTATCACATTAACTAGAAGAGACAATATTTACTCTGGGAATCCCTTTCCTTTTATAGGCAAAGGTATTAGGGTTTACAAGTTAACCTAATACACATGTCAAGCATAAATGGGTGGTTGAGCTACCATTTAATGTACACATGCTTTATAGTACCAGGTACAGTCCTTTAAGAAAAGTTAATGTACTTCTATACCAACTTTAGAAGTAACATTTCCCAAGGAGATTGCTTTATTTCTTTTGACATAAAGCAATCTTTTTCCCGCCTTGTAAACCTTCTAGAAGTGAGACAATATGTCTCAACTTCTGTTAAGGAGATAGACAACGTTTAGCTTGGAATTGTTAACCAAGCTCAATGAAGCTCTTTCTAAGAGCCCTTCTTTAGTTTTTGTACCACTACATACACTGAAGTGAAGATACTTCCCAATCTTCTAAGGACCTGAAGAGCTGACGTTGAAGAAGCCTCATTGAATCAAGCTGAATGACTTCAACATTGAGATTACACTTAGGGGATTTTATGTTTAAATCTATCTAAAGACTGAAGGGCTCAAGAACTGAACCCAACAATCTCCCCCTATTTGCATATATATATAGCCTAAGTTAAAACCAATTGTAAGTGATCAAAACAACTTTTTCTTACACAATTAATATGAAATGAACAACATAAACTGATAACCATTCATTCTAACTTTCATTACAATACATTTACAAAAGATAAAGTTATTACAAGTGGTTTCCATTCTACTGTCTTAGTTATTTAATGACCATCTTCTTCATGATGAACTTGATGACTTGTGTTTCTTTGTTGACCTAAATGGTCTTTTAAGTCACTGGTTCTTTTTCTTTTCTTGTTAGCTAACTCATTTAGCTTATTCAGAGGATCTTGTTCTTTGAGGGGTTTGTTTAAGTCAATCTTGAGTTCTTGTTCACTTTGAGTCAGCTGATCTAATCTTGTCTTTACCAGATCATAAATGGTTTTCCATCCTTTTTCACTTTTGTTTGGACAAGCTTGTATTACTTCTCTCCATTCTGCCGAATGTAGATCACTGACCTTGAGATTTAAGATGACTTCATCAGACCCGTCTTCCCTATATATTTTCAGTATGATAGGGCCTTTCTTTGTGAGAACTTCACAGTTTGTGATCTCAGGGCTTTTCTTTCTTTTCAGCATCTTGTCATAATATTTATCAAAGAGTAACTTCTTGCTGTGGTATTGTTCTACCACCTCAATACCCAAATGATCAATTAATTATTTTTGCAGGTTTGTTTCAGCATCTTTGGTGTTCTTCTCCCCTCAGCAGGTGAAGCAGTTGCTTTGCATGCTGAAGGAACATTCATGCTTGTAGCTCCTGATGCATTTTCCATCATGGTGGCAAACCTGTTCAAGGTATCAGTAACCTTGTGCAAAAGACTTGGAATAGAATCCAAAATCTTAAGCTTTTCTTGAACTGAAGAAACTTGACTTGGAAATTTAAGAAACTCTGCTGGAAGTTCCCAATGAATGTTCTTCAGTTTAGCTACCTAGGATGAAAGACTGGAAATAGTGGAAGTGAATGTTTCAGCTTTGTTTGAATCTCTTTTAGATCCGCAGGCAGCTCTATTTCCATGTCTCTAACATGCTTATGTCTTTAGCTCTTTAATCTCTCCAGATAATCTAGTGATTTTTGAGGGGAGCTCTTTCGGTTCAGTTGGTAAAAGTCATGTGAGGCTAAGAGTTTGGATAGTTCAGGTTTCAAAGAAGTTACCAGAAGTTTAGTAAGATGGTTGATGTCATGATATGAGGGCTTAGCTTTCATTGAGGCAACTTTTGCTTCAGCTTTTGCTTTTGCTTATTCCAGCTCT
>BQNB010144765.1:3419-16810 GCA_026074375.1 Tanacetum coccineum
TTGAGTGTGTACAAGTAGGATTAACAACAGTACAAGTAATCAAAGCTGAATTTTAAAAAGCTTAAAAAATGCTTAACAATGAGAAAAAAAACTTAAAAACTGAAAAACTAAAAAAAAACTAACTCCCCAAAATGAACTATTTCTCTTCTATTTATAGAGGATGGGAGAAGGAGAGTGAAGAATTCGTGAAGCTTCCATTTAATTTCAGCCGTTGATCCTTTGAAACTCATTTATGGCCGTTTGATTAGATTGGGTGAGGTGTCTTGGCCAATAGGGTGTTTACACGTGTTTTATTGTGATTGGTGAAGGCTTATAAACGATTTTGGTTGTTTAAAAAGGAGCGGGGGTGGGGATTTTTGGGATTGGGTTGTTGTAAAGTTTGGGCGGGAAAATCAGTTGGAGGCTGTTGGGGGTTGCGATATAAGCGGGTTCTGTTTTAAAACTATGGATAATTGGCACAATTGGTCCCCGTGATTGCTCCGCCCAATTTTAGTTATAAAGAAGGTTTGAGAAAGGCAAGTTCGGCCCTTGTGGTTTTCTTTCTTTCTTTCTTCTTTAAAACACACTTCCCTCTTTTGGCAAACTTGGTCCTTGAATCTTTAAAACCTCAAATAAGCTTCTCAACTTTGAAGACTTGTCATTCTTGGTCCTTTGACTTCATTGCTTGCTGTGTCGGGCTGATCCGGCTGTGATCTTTGGCTGATTCTTCACTCTTGCTCTTGTCTCTTTCGTTCCTTGTCGGTTTTTGATCGTTTTTGCTTCTTTTTGTCTTTTCAATCCTTTCCTGCACAATTGGACACAAAAGCACACATTTTCTATTCTTTTGGCATTTTATTGGCTTTTATTTGGCAAAATCCCGGGTAATTTAATGTACAATTAAGCAAATATCAAAATTCCCCAAACTAAAGGATTGCCGTGTCCTCACGCAATGTTATCTGGTGTAGCTCCTAAGTGTGCAAACTATAACCTGCACCACTCACCTGAGTAGCCTTGTCGTGCTTGTTTTAACTACAACCGCCTTGGGCATCTTGCTAAGGATTGTAGAGTAGTACCTAGGATGGAGAACCCAGTGAATGCTAGAAACCTAACTGCTGCTCATGAAGCATGTTTCGAATGTGGTGGTACTGATCATTTCAAGGCAGCATGCCCTAGGTTGAACCAAGCACAGAGACCAGGGGGAAACCATCCAAACCAAGATGTGGCTAATAATGGAGGACAAGGTCATAGGAACAATGGCAATCAGGCACATGAAAGGGCATTTATGCTAGGAGCAGAGGAGGCTCGCCAAGACCCGAACATCGTCACGGGTATGTTCACTTTAAACAATCATTACGCTACGACTCTATTCAATTCTGGTGCCGATTATAGCTTTGTTTCCACTACTTTCATACCTCTGTTAGGCATAGAGCCCAATAACTTAGGTTTTAGTTATGAGATTGAAATAGGTAGTGGTCAACTAGTAGAGATAAACAAAGTCATTCGAGGTTGCAAACTAGATATAGAAGGTCATGTCTTTGACATCGACTTAATACCATTTGGACATGGGAGTTTTGACATGATCATAGGCATGGATTGGCTATCCAAACACAAGGCTGGGATCGTTTGCCATGAGAAAATAGTTAAAATTCCACTACAAAAGCGAAAAGTGCTTAGAGTCATAAGAGAAAGACCGAAAGAGAAGGCGAGGCATCTCGTGAGTGAAAAGGCCAAAGAGCAGATACAAGAAGAGATTGTTGTGGTTAGAAACTTTCCTGAAGTATTTCCAGATGACCTATCAGGATTACCACCTACTCGAGAAATCAAATTTCGTATTGAGTTAATCCCTAGAGCAATGTCAGTCGCAAAATCTCCCTATCGATTGGCACCTTCTGAAATGGAGGAGTTATCGGGTCAACTCAGAAAACTCCAGGACAAAGGTTTCATTTGACCGAGCTCATCGCCTTGGGGAGCACCGGTATTATTTGTCAAAAAGAAGGATGGTTCCTTTAGAATGTGTATTGACTATAGGGAGTTGAACAAGTTAACCATCAAGAATCGCTATTCACTACCTAGGATAGACGATCTATTCGATCAACTTCAAGGATTACAGTGTTTCTTAAGATAGATCTTAGGTCCGGATACCATCAGCTGGGAGTGTACGAGGATGACATTCCAAAGACTGCATTTAGAACTCGTTATGGAAATTTTGAGTTCACAGTAATGCCCTTTGGTCTGACTAACGCACCAGTGGTATTTATGGATTTGATGATCCGAGTATGTAGACCTTATCTAGACAAGTTTGTGATAGTGTTCACAGATGATATCTTGATCTACTCTAATACCCGGGAAGAGCATGAAGTGCCCCTAGGGTTAGTCTTGAAACTGCTCAAGAAAGAGAAACTGTATGCTAAGTTTTCCAAGTGAGAATTCTGGTTGCAAAAAGTACAGTTTCTTGGATATGTGATTAATGGTGAAGGTATTCATGTAGACCCTATTAAGATTGAAACTGTTAAGAATTGGGAAGCCCCTAAAACTCCGTCTGAAGTTCGTTCATTTCTAGGCTTAGTAGGGTATTACCGTCGATTCATTGAGAACTTTTTTAAGATTGCTAAGCCACTTACCATCTTGACTCAGAAGTGTAAGACATTTGATTGAGGTGAAGAGTAGGAATTGGCATTTCAAACTTTAAAGGATAAGTTGTGTAACGCGCCTGTTCTAGCTCTCCCCGATGGACCAGAAGACTTTGTAGTATACTGTGATGCATCAGGCCTAGGATTAGGTTGCGTGTTGATGCAAAGAGGTAAGGTGATAGCATATGCATCTAGGCAGTTGAAAATCCATGAGAAAAATTACACCACCCATGATTTGGAATTGGGTGCGGTTGTATTTGCTCTCAAGATCTGGAGACACTACTTGTATGGGACGAAGAGCGTCATATATACCGATCACAAGAGTCTCCAACACATCTTCAATCAGAAGGAACTAAACATGTGTCAACGTTGCTGGCTAGAGTTTTTCAGTGACTATGACTGTGAAATTCGTTACCATCCTGGTAAGGCGAATATAGTAGCTGATGCACTAAGTAGGAAGGAGAGGGTGGAACCTAAGAGGATTAGAGCTATGAACATGACCCTTCAGTCGAGTATTAAGGATAAGATACTAGCGGCTCAAAAGGAGGCATCTGATGAATTTGAAGGATTGCAAAGAGGACTAGATGAACTGATAGAACGTAGGAGTGATGGATCATTGTATTACCTGGATTGAATATGGCTTCCTTTGAAGGGGGATGTGAGAACCCTGATAATGGATGAAGCCTAAAGTTGAAGTACTCTGTACACCCAGGAGCTGACAAGATGTACTATGACCTTAGGGATATGTACTGGTGGCCAGGAATGAAAAAGGATATAGTTATGTATGTGAGCAAGTGTTTAACTTGTTTGAAGGTGAAGACTGAACATCAAAGGCCATCAGGCTTACTGCAGCAACCTGAGATCCCTGAATAGAAATGGGAGAGAATAGCAATGAACTTTGTTACGAAGCTACCAATGACTAGTAGTGGGCATGACACAATCTGGGTCATTGTGGACCGATTGACTAAGTCTGCTCATTTTCTACCTATGCGTGAGGACTATAAGATGGATAGGTTAGCTAGACTCTATCTGAATGAGATCATTGCTAGGCACGGTGTGCCGATCTCAATCATATCTGATCGTGATAGTCGTTTCACATCAAAATTTTGGCAAACAATGCAAGAAGCACTAGGAACCTGGTTAGACATGAGTACAGCTTACCACCCTCAAACCAACGGTCAGGGTGAGTGTACTATCCAGACCTTGAAAGACACGCTCAGAGCATGCGTCCTTGACTTCAGGGAAGTTGGGACGTTCATCTTCCATTGGTAGAGTTCTCATATAACAATAGTTATCATTCTAGTTTGAGGTGTGCACCATTTGAAGCCTTGTACGGTAGGAAGTGCCGCTCATCGATCTTGTGGGCCGAAATTGGAGAAGGAAAATTGATAGGGCCTGAGCTCGTGCAAGAAACCACTGAGAAGATCTCGCAGATCAAGGATAGGCTTAAAGCTGCGCGTGATCGTCAGAAAAGCTATGCAGACAAAAAAAGAAAACCCTTAGAATTTAGTGTGGGTGAGTATGTCTTACTCAAAGTGTCGCCTTGGAAAGGCGTGGTACGCTTTTGGAAGAAAGATAAATTGGCACCTAGGTTTGTTGGACCTTTCGAGATCACTGAAAGGATCGGTCTAGTAGCCTATAGACTTAGACTACCTGAAGAGCTTAATGGTGTTCATGACACGTTCTACGTGTCGAAATTTAAGAAGTGTTTGGCTGACCCAACACTACGGATACCTTTGGATGAGATCCAAGTTGATGCTAGGTTCAACTTTGTAGAAGAACCTATGGAAATCTTAGAGAGAGAGTTCAAGAAACTTAAGCGGAGTAGAATTGCCATCGTCAAGGTTCGATGGAATTCGAAACGAGGACATGAGTTCACGTGGGAGCGTGAATATCAAATGAAACTCAAGTACCCGCATCTTTTTAGCTCTAGTACTAGTTGAATTTTGAGGGCGAAATTCTTTTTAAGGGGGGTAGAACGTAACCCTTGCACTTTTCTGAGATCTATATGTTCTAATTTGGTCCTTTGACTATTTGACTTTTGTCATTTCTGTTAGAACAATTACCGTGTCGACGGTGGTGAATAAATGTTTATCTTGGTGATCTTATTTATGTGTGCTTGTGTTAATCATTTTTAGAGGATTTTATCTATGTTGATCTTGTTTCAGGAGGTTTGTCCCGTTAATAGCTTAGAATATCAAATAACGAGTCCCGACACGTCCGTTGATGTTCAAATGGAATCTAGGGAAGTTAAATTATAAAAGGTGTTGTGTGAATATTATAAATTCATGTAAAAGTATTTTTGAGTTTATTTAAAATACTAGGAAACTTTGGGTAACATTTTAAAATCGTGATCAATGAGTCTTAAAGGAACCTAGCACACAACAAAGCCTCTCGAGACCCCTTTTAATACCATATCTGGTCGAAAACAAGGGGGAAAGGAGGGCTAGTTTTTAGGATGGCTTGTCCCAACCCTTGGTACATAAAATCTCTCTTGACACAATTCACACATAATGCATGTTTGAGAAACACGCACATTCTATTTTTCTTCTTTCCTTGTTTGCTCGGCCGAAAACTAACATACACATAAACACTTAAAAATTTCACCACTTTGATCAAGAACATGAAGCTTTAAGTATTGGGTTGATTCTAGTAGTCGGGGTATCATTTAAACAACGTTGGGTTGTTGAATTCGTGTTTGGCTCGCTTTCAAAACCCTCTTTGTAAGTTATCTTTTTCACAAATATTCTTGTACTTTTAGATGTATAATGATGCATAGATAAAGGTTGTACGGTTCGTTTTCTAAAAATCTCAAACTAAAATTTTGAAATGAACAAAAGGTTGTGGGTTCGGTTCGAACTAGGGAACAAAAGGAACAAGGGTTTATCATTTTTATGTCGTGGTTGTGATGGTTGAAAAACATTTATAAACTATGCAGTTTCTTTATTTTTGAGCTTAAAAATAAGCTTGTACGACTTATTTGAGTGCTTATTTGGTTTCGGTTACAAAAGAATCAAAGGAAAAGTGATTTTGGTTATTTACTACTCTTACCATATTTTTTTATAGCTTATTTGGAGTACTAAAAGATACTAGTAGCTTATTGCTTATTTGGAAAGCTATGTGGATGGTTTTGGGCTTATTGTAACCCATGGCCCAAAAGAGGACAATAAGCCGCGACTTATTGTTGGTCTTTTGAGGTCCGACTTATCTTCGAATGAACTTATTGGTTACGTATTCGTGTACTAGAAATGTCTATTTAAGTATCGTATAACTATGGTTCGATTTCAGATTTGATCCAAATTACGGGAAACATTATTTGGGCTATTAATGGGCCTCAAAGCCCAATAAGAAGAAATTGTGATTTTACGCGCGTTAAAGATGAATTTTAGTCGATTTATACTTGGACATATTAGAATAGTGGAAACGAACCTTTGGAACACATGAATTGATAAGTCGTTTTGGAAAACGTAGATTTTGGGCGTCTTGTCGGAATTGAATTTGTTTTGGGGAAAAGGATTTGAAAATGAGGTTTGAAACCTTGGGAAACGTGTTATAAACGAACGGGTCATGCCGAAATTTCATAAAAATCCTATACTTAGAATTTTTATTCATAAACTACTTTTGCGACAAATAATAAAATATTACTATTTTAATAAGTTGACTAAAAGACGAAAAGTGTATTTATACTTATAAAATATGAAACATCTCTAAGTCGTTTTGTATAAATAAACGTTTCATTTCCTATAAACTATGCAAGTAATCAAGGTAAATAAGGTTACCGAATGGACTTACCGAAATATATTCTGAATATTTATTCTCTAAGTCTTTTTATATTATTTGTCTATTTTTACTTAAATAGTATAAGTATATTATACTAAGGTATGAACTGAAGCATATTATCTTTGAATCTAAGTCGTCAACCATCATACCACAAATAACGTTAAGGGTGACCGTACAACGCACATCTGACCTCAATGCATCAACCTTAAACTCTTTTTGAAAGCATAGATCTAAATTAAACATTAATTGGACTAGGTCGTGTCCGGACGTCGTTACAATTGCTTGTTTGATCTTGATCTTGCTACCTATCACTTTTGCTTAAGGTGAGTTCTCGTAGCCCCACTTTTTAACTCTTTTCCGTTTGGGGGGAAATGATACTCAAATTTGTTTTGAACTTGTTTTCATTACTGTGCGAAACTTTTTATCTTTTTGGACAATGCTATATGCCTATGACTGCTATGTGAATGACAAGATATTTGTTTGAACTTGTTTTATGAACCTTGTGATCTTGTGAACTTGTGGATCTTTCGCCCTATGTATAGCTCCAGCTGTTAGGCTTTAGGTGCGTGTTAACTTAGAAGCTTGGATCTTTGAGAGTGTTGGTGTCTATATTAGTGGTGATTTGGATTGGATCTTTGAGCTATTAGGCTTTAGGTGCGTGTTATCTTGAGACTACCTTTATCCCCTGCGTGGGAATTTGGATTGTTATCTTTTTGGCTATGTGATGTGTTCTTTGATGGATCTTCACCCAAGTGCTACTTGTGGTCGGGGAATGTCACGAAACTTATCTTGAATGCATTTTAGTATTTCTCTATCTTGTATCTTGTGTTGTGATTATCAATTCTCTGTCATATCCCGTGTTTTCGCCTGAGTCGGGGTGTGACAATGAAGACCCATACCATGATGATATGTATGAAGGTCACGATTTTCTTGACAAGATTCAAGATATATGCGATAACTTGGATATCAGAGTTCGAGGTCGTATGAAGAAATAGTTTCCTGTTTCTTCTGTAGTCTAGTTGCTTTGTGTACCTTCCGTTAAGGAAGTATGTTTGCCTATGTAACGGGCGGAGATGTGTGACTCACCATCATCCTTTGTACTTAAATGTTTTTTGGAGTAATAAAATTTACTGGGGAAACCCTTTACCCAAAAAAAACTTATACATTCAGAGTGATGCAAAAAGACTTCATTATGCGGATAGAAAATTGTCGAGAGAGTTGGGTTGACAACGGTTTTCTCGTGCGGGTAGTGGATCGCGTCAACTTCTTGCACCCTAAAAAAAAGACTTCATTCACTAAATTTATAATATAAATATAATTATCGCGGCCGTTGACACCCTACTAGTCTCTAAAATGTTTCAAAATAGTTAAATTGCAATTTCACTCCGGGTTTTTTTTTTCTTACGAAGATAACCATAAAGAAATAACTTCGATACTTCAAAATATGTCTTTGTTCTTATACAACATTTTAAAATTTCATATTAATAAAGAAAATAATTTTGTAAAGTACTAGAGTAACAGACAGACCGAAAAAAACCGACTCTGTAACTAATTTAATCGTGAAGGGACCATAACTCTTAATTGTGAAAGAAGACAAATCTTGTTAGTTAAAACTTTATTGCATAATAAAATACTTTTGTTATGTAAACAATGCACGTAAATACACGTGACACAACTTATATTACTCAAACATTTCATCTCATAAAGAAACACCAACTAAGAAATAGAGAATAGATCATTCATGGACCATGGCGAAATGGGAAGGTAAGGTTATAACAACATTAACAAAAGCAAGTGCAAATGAAATTTGGCCTTTGTTCATAGACTTCTTTAACTTCCACAAATGGTTTCCTAATCTGTCTACATGTTATGGTGTCCATGGACTCAATGGCGAGGTTGGTGCTACCCGCTATTGGTCCCCGGTTTCACGCTCCCAAAAAAAGATGGTCGCAGTGAGCAAGTTAGCTGGTCCAAGGAGCGATTAGTAGCCGTTGACACGAACCAGATGTCTATGAGCTATGAGATGGTAGATTGCAATATTGGGTTCAAGTCATATGTTTCAACTATCAAGATAGTTCCTACCGGTGCCAAAGGGTGCGTCGTTGAGTGGTCGTTTGTTGTTGATCCCGTTGAAGGGCTAACGTATGAATTTTTGGTTCAAAAGTATCAAAATGGACTTGATCAAGCTACTAAGAAAATGGAAGATGCTCTTGTTCTAAAGCAAGATCTTTAAGTTCTACTCTATATGATATATGTAATAATGTTTGTTTATCAAGTTATTACCTTTACAATTTCATCAGGATTATCTATGTGAGATCGATATCATCCACTGCAGATCTTTAGTTAAAGAGGACCGTTGTATTATCCTTGTGCATTTAGGAAAACGACTTTATTCTTTTTATTAATCTATGCAATCTGTTCTTTTATATGGTATAAATTCTTTGAAGAGAATATAATTTGTTCCTCTTGCTACCGCACCTTACAAGGTCCTACATAAGCGTATTTTGTAAGTAAACGTTCACGCACTTTTACCTGCACAATTGCTAAATCTTCAACAAATTTGAAGTTTGACTTCCAAATTTGAAGTTTTTTTTTAGATTATTATCATTAAAATAGAATTTACCTAGTGGTGGAAGCAAGGTTATAGATAGCGTGAGGCGTGGCGTGGCGGCATGGTCAAGCCTCATGTCTTTGCGAACCATGGCGAGTCATGGCGTTTTTAAGGCGTGACTTAAAGCGGCACAAAATATGAAAATATTTATAAATTTATATATTTATATCATATTACAAATATATTGAGTTTACAAAAAGTGTCATACATAAGGAATAAAGTCAAGAAACTATCTTTGCATGTAATCTTTTTCATTTCTATATAAAAATACGATTTTTTTTATCAAAATTGAATTCAAAAAAGCCTCCACGCATCACGTTTTATCGCGTCTTGTCACGTTTTTTCACTCCTCATCTCACGTCAAGCCTTAAGCCCAAGCCTTGGTCTATTGCGTGGCGTGGAGGTCACGCCTCGCGCCTTTGCGAGGCTTTTGCGCGCCTTTTAGAACCATGGGTGGAAGGCAAACGCGCAACAAGCTGCATTGCTAGCTCTTTTTGAATTACAAAACTTATTTTTTAAAGAAAACAATATTTGTGGATCTGAGAGTGATAGCATTACTATGCATGATTCGTGGAACTCTGTTGAGGAGCTCCATCGCCTCGGGTGCAAAGAAACCAAAGGTATCGAACACGAAAGGAACAAACGCGTGTTGATTTTCAATGCATGATTTCTATGTTTTATTAGTTTGCACGAAGATGTGGTTTTGATATGTCATATCAACATTAACTCCACTATCAAATCCCACAGTAATTAATCATCAATTTATCACAACATGCCTCAATAAGTTACAAAATATTTTATGGTGGTGACCAATGGTGGTGACCACCCGATTCTATAGATGTCTCATTTCTATTGCGTGAAACATAAGGCGTACATCATTGTTTTGGTCCTACTAATCAATATTTTCTTCCATATGGTGTATACAACTATGACATGCACGAATAAAGAATAACACTTCTTTATACGAGCGTACATGGAGTTATGATTCTTAACATCTCCTTTGTTTACAAGTGTTATTACCTTTTATCTCTTTTTTGTCCTTTAAATAGTTAATTCTAATCATTAGTTAAGAAATTAGACCGTTTATATATAGACAAACAAAATTTAATAACGTTAACACTAGAAAAAAGGGAGTGAGACAAAAAATGGATGCTCACCAAAAAGAAATACAAGCCAACGTAACAGTTTAATTTGCGAGTTATAAGCTATTTACAAAACAAGATAGATGTGTATTTCAATAAATAAAGTAAAATGGTTTACGAAGATAATTTTAATTGGAAGGTGAAAAACTTTGGATAAACCATCAAAAGATTAAACTTTATTGATAAGTTTGGATCATATTTGACTTTAAGTTTTAATATTTCAAAAAGAAAAACGCTACGTTCACACAAAGTTTATAAAAGAATTGTCACAAAATGACTTATCAAAGTTTTGATTGGTTTAACCAAGGAGAAGAGAAAGACATAACGTAACCCTCTATCTTCCACAATACGTAGGTATTTTAGCACGTCATTTACCAAAAATAACGACCTTTAAATCACTCACGTATATATAGAAACATGTATGCATAACCTTCATTCCAAAAGCCTCTCTCATGGCTGAAGAAACCACACTTTCAAAATGGAAAGGCAAAGCCACAACACAACTAAAAAACACACCACCACAACAAATATGGCCACTTTTTGAAGACTTTTGTTCGTTACACAAATGGCTTCCAACCATTGACACATGCCATGTTGTCGAAGGACAATATGTTCAAGCCCAGGTATCGTAAGATATTGTGCTTTCAACCGTACAATCCTCTAATGATGAACCTTCTCAAGTGGTGTCACGAGAAATGGTGTCCGAATTGATCCTATACAAGGGGGGGGGGGGGGGGGGGGTGTTTTTATGAGCTATGAGATAATAGTGGAGTAACACTGTGGGGTTTAATCGATTATGTGTCGTGAGATAAAAGTGAATTGAAGTTGATGATAGGGGGGTGCATGGATCTGAGTGTCTTTTGAATGCTGACCCATGAAAGTTGGAGATTGGGAAGACTTGTGTGGTTATTATCAGAAATCCAGTTATGAAAAGCTATGGGGGAGAGAATGATATGGAGTTACAAGCTTCTAAACTACTAATTAGAGTAACGGTATTCACTAATTAGTAACTAGTTTTATGTATCTTCTAAACTTTTTTCTTAATGGTCATGTTAGTTTTAAGCGTTGGCAAATGAAAATAAATTTATGAACATGGTTTTCGTTGAAGTTTGTTAAACATCCAATTATATGATGTTAGATGTTTTGTTATAGAATTTGACCCGTTTTTTCGGCCGGAACCGGTTCAACCGGTTGACCCGGCCGGGTCGAACCGGGTTTCAAAACACTGATACTAACATATCACATGCTTCTCCCAGTAAATAAATGAAAATTTGTACATATTATATATCAATAACGGTGACTCGTGGTTTAGTATTTTCGATTGTTGGATATGGTACAGGTTTGCTGACTCGGAGCCAGCGTCGTATACAAGTGTGAAAGGTGTGTTAGTGTACAAGGACTCAAAACTTTAAGGGTTTTAAAACATGTACCTTTTTTATAGTTGTGACATCAAAATTCATTTCTAAAATTAAAATGTTGAACATATATGAAATTGTTCTATATTGTTAAAACTAAAGTTAGATCGTTACGATCTATTTTTAGTCGTCATTTTTAGTTAGCATATAAGCGCTTTTGCACAGAGTATCTGCTAGCCCAGCTACGCCACTGCTCGAAGCGTCGTGGTTTAAGTATTGGAGGGTCGTCAACTCGTTGTTTTAGTATTGAAGGGTCGTCGGCTTGTGGTTTAGTGTATGGATATGGTCTTGTTTTTTGTGTTATTAGTTCATCGTTCACGATTATAAATTTATAATGTTATGGTGATTGTCTAACGAAGCTTTATCGGGCTAGGGTGAACCCTAAATCTTTCAAAAGTTTATACTTTCTTGTATGTTAGTGCTAAAAATTTTACTTTTAGCGATTTGGCCCCTTAAACCATGAATTGATAGTTCGGCCCATGCTTCAAGCTTCGTCCGTGATCATTGTAGTGTTGTTAGATTCGAAATCTTGTTTCGTTTGTAATTTCTGCCGTTCCAAAAAATAACGTAACGATGAAAATAAACTCAACTCAAATGCACCAGCTTAGTTTAAAACAATAAAAAATCCCAACATAAGTTTAAAAGCAATAAACAAGTCCACTAACACATGTTAGATTCCCAAATAGACGCTTCGTATGTTCAATGTTCCTATGCTTGCATATTTGCATGTGGCTGACATTGTTTATAGGGATGAACATTTCGATTTCAATCCTGGTATTGAATCGGAATCATACCGATATTATACCGAACCAGTATCAGTTCCCATTATACATACGGTACCAGGACTACGAAATTAGAATAAAAAAATCGGTACCTTAGAAAACGGTACATGATATAAACGGAAAGTCTCTGGTTTGGGCACGAGAATACAAAATGGGATGTTTTTTGAATAAATTTTAAGATCCAAACGGCCTTATTAGTCTTTGTCATGCATACTACACTGGAAAAAGAATACTACAAATCCAAACACGAAGTTGGAGAAAAAAACTCCTAAACAGTTTGTGGCAACAGTTGACTCTTTGGACACCTTAAAAAAATTAAACAGTAACATATTATCAATCAATAAAATTATCAGTTTTACACCAATAAACTAACCCAATCATCATCAATCATATTTCAGTAATATTAATGATTTATTGTTAATAAGTTATGTTTATTGTTAATGATGTGTATCTTTGTTAAATACAAACATGATTATGTACTCGATATTATTAACCCACAATATTTATTTAATCAGTTATGCTTATTGTTAGTTAATTTTGTTGTCTAAGACGAAACATAAGTAACAATATATATCTTCATCTTTGATTTGTTTTGGTATGTTTGGTTTGGTTCTAAAAAATAAAATAAAAAACGAATATGAATCATCTTCCCGATAACGAGTATTGGAAACGATACCAGTATCGAAATCACTTTTGGTACGGTACGGGTACACATATTTATGCTTAGAAAAACACGGCATCATCAATTCGGTACCGGTTCAGTACAGAATTGGTACCGAGCTCATCCCTAATTGTTTATATTTGCATAACAATAAGAAAAACAACAAAGCCAAGTACCACGAACCGCCACAAAATAATCAGAAATGGTGGCATTATCTTTAACAAAGCTATTAGGATCCCACACACATAGAATTCCTCCTGAAAGACCAACAGAAGAACTAAAAGAAAAGTCGAAAAAAGAATTACCCCATAAAGCTTTCTTCTGAGCAGGTGGATGACTTGGAGTGTGATGTTACGTTTGATGAGATCAAGAAAGCGGTTTGGGATTGCGG